>JAVXUP010003122.1:0-84993 GCA_033070095.1 Escallonia herrerae | reverse complement strand
AATGTACTCTATTTTGTTTTACCTGATGATTATCAAATCTATGATTTTTTAGATATCTTAATGATGCTATAATATAAATGAGTTATTTTCTGACATGCTATGGTCCAGCTAGTTGAATCATTGGTTACTTACTGAGCACGTGGAAGCTCATCCCTTACTTATCATTTCAGGTTGAAAGTAAGGCGATGGTGAGGAGCATAGGAGGAGAAAATTTGGTGCGGAGCTTCGGAGACTGCATGAAATGAGTCGCTAAATATTAGATTTTTTTGTTTAGCTTTAGTTGTTGACAATCAGAGTTATGAAAAGTTTTAGTATAAGTGATGTATTCAAATTAAAATATGATAGTGTAATTAATGTTTTGAAGAAGTTTTAATTTCCGCTGCAGCACATGTTGGTTTTAAGCGAGTAAGGCCTGGCAGAGCCCTCGGTTGGAGTCCATTGGGTCTGCGGCCGGTCACGTGCCTAGCTCGCGGGCCTGCCCGTGGGTTTGGGTCGTGACAAAAATGGTATCAGAGCATTACGGTTTTGGGATATTAGAGCTTAAGTAATGATTCCGCTGGTTAGGTTACATGATTTTGCGGACTTGTAATTAGGCTGACGAAAGTGGAAGGTAGAACTCAAGATTTGATCCTTTAGAGTGAAAGTCATATGTAAGAAATTCTTTGTACTTTGGTGCACCATAGGGTTGTAGTTAAACTTGCTACTACGAAGTAGACCATGCGAAAGAATATATTGTGGTTTGTTATCTGAAAAGCGTAGCAGAAGCATGATGATTAGGAATTTAAATATTTGGTTGAGTTGGAGTGGAGTAAGTATAGTCAGTGAGCTTCGTATTAGCTGAACCATAACTATTTCGAGGTTGAGTAATAATATTTGGTTGGTTAGATTATAAAATCTTAGGTTATAATCTGACTCTTATAGTACAATAAAATGTTTGAAGTTACGATGGACGTTACTGAAGTACTGATGTTCTTGACTCGTATTTTGGAGGCTATTAAAGCTGCTAAGATTGTGAATGTTGTTTCTTGATGTTAAAAGGTTTTTGAAAATGATGTTGTCTCTTAAGGTTATGAAGGGTTCCTTTTGAGGTTGGTTATTTGGGATTATGAAATTTCGTCAGTCAAAATCTTATGAACATAGGTCTTCAATTTATGCGTATTTCGTATAAGGACTAAATTATTAAACATCAAGGTCATTGGGTCATGTGGTTCTAGAATCGTTAGCGTGTAAATAATAATTCAAGCTCTATAGCATCGAGTAGTATTTAAAGTTGCTTAGGCTATGACAGATGATGGTGACTTACATTTCGAAAGTTTCATACCATTAAGAGAACTTACTTCATTTGGGTGAAGCTAGATTAGATTGGTTCAGAGAAATGTTTTCTAGTTGTCAAGGCTGGTTCAGAATGTAGAAACTTGGGACTTTTGGAAGGTTACGGAAACTCTCAAAGTTCTACAAGTGTTAAAGTGTAAGAGATGACCTGGTAAGTTAGAGTTTAGCATTACGACTTAAATAGGAATTGGTCTTATGGTTGATTTGATGAATACATCTGATGCTCTAGAAATTGATCACTTGGTGAGACTTCAAGGTTTAACGATGATTTAATTGTATAAATGGAGAAATGTAGAGATAGCATTTACAACGGCGAAGATTCTAATTTAAGATTATAAATGTTAGACGTATTTTGGTTGGCGAATTGAAGTGAGTTTAAAGTTAAATGTTATGATGGGGGATGAGATCAGACACCATTAAGTGCAGAAATCTAATAACACAAAGTTTCAAGGTACGGATTATCAGTGGATTAAAGTGTATTAAATGCATATCACACGTCTTTGTGCTTTAAGGTCTTTGAGTGCATGTAGTTATAAAGTCGCTTAAAATTATATCCAAGTTTGATTGTGAACCGTTTAGATAGATTTAGTTGTATAAGCACCTAAATTATTATGTCGGTGGGTATCTGATATCAATCATGATTAATATCAGCTATGAAGGGAACACCTAATTTCGAGGACGAAATTTCTTTAAGGGGAGATATTGTAATATCCCGAACCTAGGGTTAGCCGGTTAATATTACTTTAGCGACAAATTCTATGAGTGATATTCTTTTGAGTCCTTAGGGATGATTAGCTTGAGCAGTATTATTAGTGACAAATGAAAAATACCACTAGCTGCAAATAAGAATGGGTGCAAGAGAGAAATAAATGAAATGTAGCCGGTCAATCTGGAGAGATTATAATTAATTAGAGTTTATTATATAAATATTTAATCTCTAATCTTCGTTATTTAAATATGGCAGATAGGGTGATTCATCGAGAAAGTGTGGCATTTAAAAAAAAAACAAGAAGAGAGAGAGGGAGAGAGAGAGAGAGGGGAGAGATTAGAGGAAATTGAGATATATATATATATATATATATATATATATATATATATATGGAATAAGATAAAATGAGTAAAAAAAAAAGAAAAGAAAAGAAAAGAAAATCAGGAGAGAAAGTCAACAAAAGGAAAAGAAAAAAAGAGAAAGAGAACAGAGAGAGAAGACGGGGAGAGAAGATGGCAGCCGGCCCTAGATCGGCGGCGCCACCCCACCTCGAGACAGCCCCGCTGCCGGCCAGGTGCCCCATCACCGCCGATCAACTCCGGTGCTCCTTCACCGACCCATCACCGCCGATCAACTCCGGTGCTCCTCCACCGAGCACCATCACCCAACGCCTCCGAGATCGCCGTGCCGCTGCCAACGCGCCGCTGCCACCACCGAACGGGACTCATCACCGGCCTTCCTTCAACGCTGCGATGGCCTTGGACCCAATCGCTACCGACCATGCCTTCAACCACCGGCGATCAACTCCGGCCGTCGTCTCCACCAAACGCAAGGCCCAGTTTCTCCATCCATCACCGCCACACGTTTGCCGCAACCCTATATACCGCGGAGCCAACGCGCCGCTGCCACCACCGCACAGTTTCACCACAGGCCAGCCACGATTCTGGTCGCACTAGCTGTGGACCACCACGGCGCTGCATTGCAGTCGCGATGACCCATGAAAGTGGGCGCCGATTTTTAGGTCTTCACCGCAGAAAATTGCAACCACCGGAGCGAGGGCCAAAGGCTGCATGACCCTGGGTCCTTAACCCATTGCCGAAAACACGGCCACTGTAGCAGGGGAACGATCACTGGTCGAACGGTGAGCTGCGGAGACACAGTGCACCGAAGAGGTCCCTACAACTCCTCTGATCAACCACAACAGCAGTCCGATTTCCGTCGCCGCCGGGGATTCCATGATTATGGCATAGAATTGGTTTCGTGAGATTGACTATGAGGCGGGGTTGATGATAGTGTTGTGATTTTGGTGACTGAGCAGTGGTGGTGATTTAGTGAGAGTGGTGGTGATTTAGCTAGAGTGTTGGCGGTAGATGAAATAAAACGAATTAGGTGGGTTTGTGTGTGCACATCGGTGGGTGTACGGCTCATGAATTTGGGCATGTTTGTAGGGGTTGCTACCGTTGGCCGATGGTGTGTAATAAGATGTGAATGGGGATATTGCGTCTGCGTGATAGTGCGTGTTGGATGTGTGTATTGGTGTAATGTGTGGTGCAATGCTGCATCAGTTGGGTGTTTTGGGTCGACGGGTGTGTGTACGGTGGGTGCATGTGCATGCTTGTATGTGCGTGAATGTGTACTGTGTACAATGTGTGCATACATAGTGTGTCTAACAGGGTACAATATGTTTGTGTGCATAATGTGGAGTGCAGCGTGGAGTTGATTTTGGGTGTAGAATTGTAGTGATGATGGTGGTGGACTAGTTGTGGGTTGTATAAAGATGGCACGTGTAGTGGTTGGTTGGTTGGTTATGGGATCTAGCAGCCGGTATATTGGGTTTGATGATACTGACTATGAAACAGGGTTTGGTAGTGTAGTTGCGATATTGGTTTGGTTCCGGTTGTGGTTTAATGACGGTGCTGTGTCTATTGTGCATACAAGTGCATGCTGCGTGGTTGATGCTGGGCAATAGTGTGTAACAGGGGGTGTTTGTAGGGCATGGTTGTGTAGGCGTGGTTGTGAACGATAAGGTGTAACAGGGGTGCATGTTGGACACTATTGCATGAGGAGTGCGGTTGTGTATATTGTAGCAATAGGGCATACTCGATGGGTTAGTGACATCAAGTTAGTTGAGAGAGGCTCGACAGCGGTGATGAAATGCCGAGAATGGCATGGTGAACTGGGCACGATTTTGGAAGGGTTGTGTAGCGGGCGGTCAGATGCGGCATCAGAGTTGTTTGAGGAAATAACCAACAGGAATCATCAATGATGTCTTCATGTCATAGTAAAGCTGGGAACATGGAAATAAAAAAGAATGGCCCTAACCGTCCTTTTAGCAAGATGTAGCAGCGAGGTTGTCGCTCCAGAGACTTTGATGTGGGATTTGCGTAGCGTCAAGTAAGTGACCCTTTGATTAAATTAGTGTTTTTATAGACAACGTATATGTTTGTCTACTGTTAAAAAATGTAGTGTTTTTCAGCATTGGTCGTTTTAAGTACGTTTAACTGCTCTGGCTTAAATTACCAAAAAAGGTTTTAGTGTTTTATTCTCGTCAAAGAAAAATCGGACAAGCATGTAAATGATGTTTTGCCTAGAAACTGAAATGGAACTCGGATTTGAAATGTATTGTATTGACGTTATTGTGAATATTGAACATGTTGAGGGTTATTGAAAGGATGTGAGGATGGTTGAGAATCAATTGATGAGTGATTTTGTTCACGATGAACCCAAAGGGGGTTTTTGGTTTACTCGATTGCTGTGCCCTATATCCACGGGGGAAAGTTGGATTTCGGGCCCTGGTCAACGGGGCTTGTACGTTGATGCACAGTACTGTTGCTCGTGGTTCGCCCATGCATCCACAGAATTTTATCCCGGATGGAGGAGGGATTTCGGGCCCTAGTCAGTGGGGCCTGTACGCTGACCGCAGCATATCGTTTGAGCTAATGTTGCAATCGAACTGGTTGTCATGAGTTTTGCGTTAATGATTTTATGCTTCATTTTTTGGTTTAATGTACTCTATTTTGTTTTACCTGATGATTATCAAATCTATGATTTTTTAGATATCTTAATGATGCTATAATATAAATGAGTTATTTTCTGACATGCTATGGTCCAGCTAGTTGAATCATTGGTTACTTACTGAGCACGTGGAAGCTCATCCCTTACTTATCATTTCAGGTTGAAAGTAAGGTGATGGTGAGGAGCATAGGAGGAGAAAATTTGGTACGGAGCTTCGGAGACTGCATGAAATGAGTCGCTAAATATTAGATTTTCTGTTTAGCTTTAGTTGTTGACAATCAGAGTTATGAAAAGTTTTAGTATAAGTGATGTATTCAAATTAAAATATGATAGTGTAATTAATGTTTTGGAGAAGTTTTAATTTCCGCTGCAGCACATGTTGGTTTTAAGCGAGTAAGGCCTGGCAGAGCCCTCGGTTGGAGTCCATTGGGTCTGCGGCCGGTCACGTGCCTAGCTCGCGGGCCTGCCCGTGGGTTCGGGTCGTGACACTAAGATTTTTGTTGTAAACATTGCTGAATAGTGATCTAAAAGTCTGATCATAATCCAAGGACATAGCCATATTGGTGAACTTTGTAAATCTTGTCTTATGCGTTTCTTTTTTTATTTCTATATTTTTTGTTCTTTAATATATTGCTTCGTTGTTGTTGCGTTTCGTAACACCAAGCTTTTTGAACCAAACCTTTTAACCACAAATTTTCTTTAGATACCTTTGTCACTGATATTTTCTCTGCTTTTGTTGTGGATGATGTTCTTTTAGACTATAACAATGATTTCCAACAAATGAGTTCTCCACAAAAAGTGAACTCCTAACTAGTCATGCACCTTTTGGAACCAAGATCTCCGGCACAGGTACCCCGGCATAGTCTGGATCACCAAACCAACCACCTGATCTGAGCACCATTTCGATCAAACATGATATCGGAATCAACGGTCTCTATGAAGTATCGAAAAATCCATATCATAGCATTCATATGCTCTTTACCAAGGATTGTTATGTACCAACTGACAACATTAATTACTTGAGATATGTCAGGCCTCGTACAAATCATAGCATACATATGACATCTAACAACATTTGCGAATTAAACTTTTGACATAAGCTCCACCTCATTCTGTGTTTTAGGACTTAGCTGCGTAGATAACTTAAAATGGACAGCCAACAACATTCAGCTTCAAGCATGCTAAACCTTTCTGGCACTTCATAGATACACTTCTTCTGAGTAGTCCACAGCTTCTTAGATTGTCGTCTATAAAGATCTTCATACCAAGGATCTTCTTCGACGCTCCAAGATCCTTCCTCAAAATTTGCACTCAGCTTAGTTAAGTGACTTTTGATTTGCTCCTTGCAGCAACTAACATACCATCAACATATAATGTTAGAAAAATATGTGAGACATCGGCAAGTGCTTTCATATAAACACAACGATCATACTCACAACGAGTATATCCATGTGATACCACAAATGAATAAGACCGCTTACCATTGGTCAGGAGATTGCTTTAGATCAAAAGTGATTTTTTTAACTTATAAACGTGGTTCTCTTTCGCAAGTTCTCTAGACCCCTCAGGTTGCTGCATATAAATCAATATTCCAAATTTTCATGGAGAAAAACAATTTTTAAAATAATTTGAACAGAGGTATGCTTTATAAGTGGTGAGAAAATCTCATTACGATCAATACCTTTTTTATGAGAGTGTCTTTTTGCCACTAATCGTGCTTTGAACTTTTCTCCTTCTTTCAAAAAACTATTTCTTTCTTTCTGAACACTCACTGGGACCAATAGCTTTTGCTTTCTTGTGTGTTGGTAGTTTTACTAAGTCCTAACTAGTACTTTAACGTAGTGATTTTATTTCTCCAGACATGGATACTGTTCATTTTTCTTTGCCTTGGATCATGAACTGCTTTCTTGTAAAAAGATTGATCATCACTGCCTAACCATTAATGTGAAAGAGACCATATCCTTAAAACCAAACGGCTAGGAGCCTTTTAATTGCGTTGCTCCCTACCTTCGGCTATGCTTACCGCTCCTCCTCATGCTGTACGAGGTTTTCCATGCACTATGATCAACTTTTTGTGATCCATGGTCATCTATTTCCACCTCCATATCTTACCATAGTTTTAAACCACTTTAGGCTTTTTGACATCTTGCTTTGTCATCGTGCAGGATTCGTCAAGATAACATCATAACAGACAATCCTCTTCTACATAACTGGTAAACTTTAAAACCAGCTTCAAAATGCGCAGTTCCTTGATTTTGTGCTAGATTGGAGGGCTTCTCATGTTGCACATCAACATAAGCAAGACAACAAAAAATTCTTAATAAAGAAAGTCAACTGGTTTACTTGTCCAGATGTCCTTAGGTACATTTCCATCAGGTTCTACTATAGGAGATCAATTATGATATTGCAAGCTGCGTTAACTGCCTCATGCATCTAGCTCTTTCCAATAGAGTTCTACTCATTCTCACAACACCTTTATTTTGTTGTGGAGTTCTTTTAACTGTTAAGTGACGGGTGATGCCTTCCTATTTACAAAACTCCAAGAATCTTGTATCTTTGTATTTCTATGCCATTGTCACTTCTGAAGTACTTATGATTTGTTCGATTTTTAACCTATGCTTCATAAAATAAAGCCATACCTACTTGGAATAGTCGTCAATAAAACTAAAAAAAAGCATATGCCACCAAGTGAAAAAATTGGAGACAGAAACATCTGAATGGACATAGTCGAGAACGCCTTTACTGGTATATGATGCTTAAGTATTAAAACTTATTCTGCATTTTTTCCATGCACATAATACTTGCAAAAATTCAACTTTACACGATTTTTTACCTGTCAACAAATGTCTTTGATGAAATGCTGACATACCTCATTCTCTTATGTGCCCAAGCTTGAAATGTCATATAGTTGCACTATTACTATTGGATCCCTGCAGAAGTAGTAAATGCTACTCTACTTATAACAGTGTTACCAACCAGTCTATACAAGTTATCCCATTTTTGGTCTTAATTAATAATGACCATAACGCCTTTAGTAACTTTTAGAATTCCACCTTGGGCATAAAACCAATTGCTCGATGAATCATAATGCTTCCATAGAATTTAGGCTTTTTCTTAGTTCAGGAATGTTTCGTACTTTTGTTAAAGTATGTACTGACCACTCCATCAAACATCCGGACTTTCATGGTTCCTATTCTAATGGCTTTAAAACTAGCATGACTACCCATTAAGACACTTCTGGTATCACATGGCATATATGTATCAACCAACTAAAACACTCCGCGAACTGAACCGAGGTCGATTTGAAAAATATGAAACCAACCCGTTAAGATTTTTGGACAGTTAAGATTGAATAGGTTTGGCTTGACCGGTTTAAGAGGTTTGGTCCTCACTTCTAATGCTGGCTGGTTGCAGAAATGAGGAGCCGCGATGTGGTGGTTGTTTTGCTCTTGGTCAAAGAAAGAGACTTTAATGAAACCTACTAGCCGTGTAAATCACAAATGATTTTTGTTAAATTAATGTGCAGTTAAAGACAGGGAAAAATATCCCCTCTTATTAAGTCGCCATTGTTGAGTTTGGAACTGAACTATTTGAGATAAGGGCAGTTTAAGTCAACTCCATTGACTTTCAATTGTTACTTATTAGACCAGAATCGTAAAGATTAATAACATATATCCTTTCTCTGTAGAACAGTTTGTATTCTATATGTTTTTTGTTTATGTCAGTATATAATATTTTGAAAATCCCAATACAGTTATATGTAATTTACCCCTTAGCTTTCAACAAACCAACCCCACATCCAACCTTCACACCAATCCTTCATTCAACCGTCACCCTCTTTCAAGCAGACCAATTCATCTCCTTGGTATCATATACACACGGGTTAGTTACACCAGTATTCTTGAGGTTTAAGTGATATCGCAGTTAAAGACAATAAGTTTAAAAAGTAGCCCAACATGTCTATATGTTAAGTAATTTCCTATGAGTGTCTTTTTTTTGCTGATCTCACTATTTTGTATTTTGAAAATGCTAGTACGTACTGCCCTATATTTGTACATCTACAAGACCAACAATACACGTACAGTCACCTTCTTCCACCTTACATCTGCAATTTTTTCTCTATCTGCCCAAAGAACCCATATATTTCAGTCAATTATAGCAAAGAAATAAATACACCACGATCATCCACCACCCAAATCTCACTCAGCATCATATCCCCTTCTTACTTTTTACTGGGGAAACTGGAAAGAGTTTATTTATTAAAAAAGTAGTTTGAGTCACACAACGTGGGGTGACTCTCCACAAGTATATCTAAATACAGGATGGTGTACAAATAATTGGCACTTGATCCTAAAGATGGTACCTTTGGAGCTTATTTCCTGCTTGTTTAGCCATGAAGTCCGTGCAAAAGTTGGTCTCTATATACACATGAGTAATAGAAACTTGCCACGAATGCTTAAGGAGTGCCATAGAGTCCAGAACCAAAGGTTCAAGATTTGGGGGGTGGGGGTGGGGGTGGGAGTGTTAACATTTAACAGTAAATGGACAGTACTGAGATCGTTCATCTCTGGCATTATCTTCCTAAGATTTTTGCCCCAAGCTAGAAAGAGTCCATCTCTAACAGCCCACCATTTTTTTGTATGACTATCTCTACAGAGAAGGTGACGAAAACATCACGCCACCCAACATCACATGGGATCTCGAATCAAGGGTGCTGCACGGGCTTGATTTGAATTCTGTCTCCGGAGGCAGTGTCCAACCTATGAGTTTAACCAAATTTCCCATTGTGTGCTGGTTGGTGTGATTTATTAAGAATAAAAATCTCGAGTTTGAGCAGTGGCTTCTTAATGATATCCGAAGTAAGAAGGAAATTGATATTTAGAAGTGCCAGTTGGTTACGAAGTTTCTAGATCGATGAAAGGCGAAAAGGGAATAAGTTATGCCAATGGGTATTGATATGCCCCATATCCTTCCATCTACAAGATAAGGGAGTAAGGTATCCCCCTCTTACACTGGTCTATCTTAACCTCTTATTTACTTCTGGTAAGTTCACTAAATGTCATATCTCAATCATATAAAAACTAAACTGCCACCCACCCTTCCAAAATCTAACTTACTCCCCTCATTTTCTGTCATTATCATTTTATTAAACATAATGTCCACTAACAAAATATATGGCTTCTTACAACCATTACAAATCTTACTTTTTTATAAGCCCAAAAAAACCATCTTCCAGCAATACCAATAAAATCCTGACATTTCTTACCTCAAAATGATACAGCTATTAGAAAATAATTAAGTATAATTAATCCATTACTTTGCCGGACCTAGTACTTGAAGCTGAATTGGCTTATGATGCCGACGGATGTTTGTGCTTCTAAGGTAAGGGGTGGTCAGGGTTTGTGACAGCCAAAGGGAGGTTTGGAAGTTGTTTGTCTTCAAATCTCCACATGATCGGGGGTAAGACGGAGGTCAGTTAATGTAAGTGTTTTTTGTGTGGCATTGCGAGGATAAGTATTAGGTGGTAAAGGGTCATTACGCCTGTTAAGCAGTTGCATGGTGGAATGAAAGGGTGGATGGGTGGGTGGAAGTGGTTGTTAGGGCTGTTAATGGTAGTGATACACAGATTGTCTATTGCAATTGTCTTTAGGATATTTTAATTACATTGATTTATGTTAAGGGCGTTTAATCATCACATTAAGGGCATTTGAGTCATTTTACTCAATCTGTTATCTACTTTTGAGATTATGTCTAGTCAAAGGATGTAAGTGCAACTATTTATAGTTTATGTCCTTGCCCGTAATTATACTCAAACCTTAAGAAATACTGATGTCATTAACATACACGAACTCAGGCAGACCAAATTTCTTCAACTAAATAAGCATATATCGTAAATGTTAGTAGCTCTGCATATGGATTTTGGTAGATCCGAGCACAACAACTTACACCACCATCATCATAATGGGAAGATCTCTGAACAAATCCAACCCTTAAACTAAATCCGTCTCCTATCACCCATACTGCATCCCCCATCACACAATTCGGTGTAATGGCTGCCATCATCGCTGCACATCCTACCTTCCCCACCAGTACCGCTATTGCAAACAGCCATCTATATCACATGCCATGGCAAACACCCCTTACAATAAGCGTTGGAGAGTCCTCGATACACTCTCGTGCAGATCTAGGCACACACACAAACATACACACATGCACGCACGCAAACTCGCAATTGCGAGTGTCCATGTGCATGCATGTGTGTGTTCGTATCGGTGGTTTTGTAAATGAGAAAGTGGCTTTGTCTTGAATGGTGGTGACAACGATGGTGTGGTGGTGGTGGTGATTGTGGCTGAGTAGGTGTTGGCTGTGAACATTTGCGGTGGTGATTAGTCGTGGTGTTTGTCGTTCGATTTTCTAGCAACCAGGAGAGAGGACGTGAGGGAAGGGGGAAGGGAGGGGGTGTTTATGTTAAAAGGATGCAGAGAAAGAAAAAAGAAAATGAAGTGGGTAAACAATTTATATTCATAAAATCTTTTACCTCCATCTATATACCGTCCTATCAAAGGACGCACGCGTGTAACTACACCCTAACCTCAAGGAGTTAAGTGATATCATCCCTAAAGAAAGAGTTGGTACAATTATTATAAAAAATACTATAAAAAATATTAAAGAAACGTCCATAAGTATAAGCATTTCACCAGTATCGTCCGTAACCTATAATTCAGCCAAGGTCATCCGTAAACTAACATAAGCTCTTCGACCATGCCCCTTTGTCGCTGATGTTAGGAATTGGCTGTTATATGCTTCAAAGTAAGGAGCAAAACATACAATCAGCTTTATGGCGAATGTTGGGTTTATCTATGATGACTTTAACAAGTAGAAGCCAATGCTAGAATCACCACCACAAATACGATGTGACAATTGATGATACTAAGTCGACCCATTATTACCATTGCCAACAACACCAACCCAAACACCCAACAACATGACACACCCCAAGGCACTACGATGACCGTCATTGTCACCCTACCCACCTACCGCCATTGCCACCTACCAAAAGAACGATGCTCACCTTCCCATTCATGTACTCACCATCAGTGGCGCCTTAACACATGCCAAAATCACCGTATCCACCCACCCATTTTGGTACAACTGCTACTGCGGCCTTATCCACAAACCAAAAGTACCTTACTGACTCACCCATTCCCATACCCACCAACAGTACCGCCTTACCATCCACCAAAACCACCGATATACTCCTATAGCTATCGCCACTACCACCTTACCCACTCAGCAACACCACTAAAATCTAGAGTGAGTGAGTGAGTGAGAGAGAGAGAGAGAGAGAGAGAGGGGATGAGGAAAGATAGAGAAAAGAAAGAAGACTCAGTTTTGTGATAGTGATGGAATGAAGGGGCTTGAATTGGGGGTTTTCACTGGAAATTTGACCGAGTGGGGGAAAAATGTTTAAACGGGTACAGAGTTGATTGTGCAATTTTGCCCCTCGTTATGAGGCTTCTAACAGTCACTTCATAGCATTGACTGATAGAGGGACCTGGAGGAGCACTTTTTTTAGTTTAAGAACAATTTTGCTAGAAATATTATTTAGGGACCCTACATGTGATACCCTTTGACCAGATAGGAAACTTGAAATGACATAACAGATTGTACGTAATGCCAAAAATGTCCTTACCACTCCCATAAAATTACCCAATTGGATTAGAATCTACTGAAAGTGTGTGTGCGCGCGCACGCATGCTCGTGCGTGAGCTAAATGTTGTGTGTGTCCAAATTGTTTCAAATGCATTTAGCTCAAGACACATCAGTACTGTGATGGTGATGGTTTAATGGACACGAAGGGACCAAAAACCGGTTGTTACCGTTGCCGCATCATTTCATGAACACCAACAATAACTATCATTGGCCCTACACCACCACTACATCTGAGCCCCTATCTTTTTCGGCATTGCCACTGTACCATCACTATTATGCCAGACACTACCTATGGCCACCACATCCATTGCCACACCACTATCCATATTGTCGCTACCCCCAACAACCACCATCCAAAAACCATCACCCCAAACCACCATTGCCACCAATTACAACCATTAAAGCCCCCACTCACTCTTCCTTTTTCCCTATTTTCTCGACCACTAAAACCTCTGCTTGCAAATCACAAAAACCACCATATCCTCCACCCCCGTGCAACCACCATCATATCCTAAAACCTCCATTAAACAACATCGGCAGTAGCGATCACGACGGCCATCAGTTAGATTCGTCCCAACCCCTTTGTTTACCCTTTGGTCCTTTTCACGCTTCTTTAGATCCAATTGTCCATTCACATACAAGTTCGAGCATGCGGGCACATTAAACCTTACACTTTCATATTCATAATGAATAGGAGAGATGAGAGGGCCTTTGGCGGCAATGACGGGGAAGTACTTATCAAGTAATGGGAATGGGAAAGACAAACCCTAACTTGAATTTTAAGGTTTACAAAATGATACACTTTATGTACTGTATAACGAAAGTGATAGGGAAATACCCATCAATTGTCTTGGTTCACGATATGTTACCATTCCAAATTTTGTGCCCTTGACCATAATTCCACCCTAATCTCAAGGACCTAGGTGTATCTAACCCTAAAAAAAATCTATCAGTGAAGAACTTTGTTGAAATTGTACTTCTTTGAAACAGGTATTCAAAAATCACATTTTCACAAACTGAAATAATAACTTAAAACTACATTATTCAAAACTAAGGGACCAATAAGCTTGGGAAAAGTGCAAAACCACGCCTTATGATTTGCCTCGGTTGAAAAAAGATACCTCTAGTTACATTTGTTGTCGATGGCACTCTGTGGTGCCGATTCTCGTGCATCCATTATAAAATTTATTTAAGTTGACGGAGTGTAAATAGCACCTCTGCGGCCACCAGAGCCACGCCAGTTGCCATCACTAGCCCAAGCCCCACACTTTCATCACCACAACCTAGCCCTGTCCACCACTACCCCAGCTACGCTATCCGCGACCACCAGCACAAGTACCTCCCTCATCACCACCATAACCCTGCCCAATTTGTCGCGCCCCTTTTTGTCGCCACCATAATGGTACTGCTGCATCCCATCTCTCTCCTTCTGACATTCTCAACATTTAACTGAAGGTTTTCATTATGTCTATTTCTTTGATACCCTCCTTCTAAGTTAGAGGGTCTCCTTATGACCCCTCCTATTGTCCAAGCTCCTCTGCTTTATGTTTTTTTTCTTTTGATTAATCTTGGGTGGGCTGGGATCATTGGAGGCAGGGAGCTGGGCAGTCGAGGGTTGATTTCGGTGGGCCTGGGGTCTTTGGTGGTCCGTGGCGAGGTTAGGTTGGTTAAGATGAAGCTATGCAACAGAGACAACAAGATTTTCATTTTGGTGGCGTTTGTATCAAGTGAAAAAGATGAAACACGAAAAGAGTAAAATTTATAGTTTTTCCAACCTGTTGAAAATTGTAACCAATGCATATAATAAGCACCACATGGGTCAGATGCAAAAAATGTAATTAGATATCTTCTACAACCGAGACAAACCACTCTCTCGCTAAATGTAATGCCCCAAATTTATTTCCGGTGCGTTAATGCCAAATAAACAAATATCAGATAGATTCCCATAATTATCAGAAGACTCCAAAATGGTAAATCAGAGCACACATTAATAATTTTCAAAAATACATCAATATCTAGCACAGTGGCTCCAAGCCTTTATACAATTCAAATTCTTCGACACGAAGTTTCTCCAAAATAAAACCTAAATGATAACAATCTGTCTCAACATTACACTCAAAATATTAGTACTAATTCGGAAACAAAGGTAACTAACTCTTGATCACTCAGCTAGCCCTTCAATCCCAAAGTCCCACCTACTGATCACCTGAAAGGAGAAATAATAAGGGGATGAGCCAAATGCCCAGTAAGGTCGCTCAAGGACCAATCAAACGGAAACAAAAATGTCTGAGAAACGAATATTCAGAAGCATAAAAGTTCAAACAGAACGGACATCAAACCAGATTTCGAATGTCAAAATGTAACTGAGTACGGAGACAGACACTAGAGAGCCATTCAAAAAGTGGTCGCATACGTCAATACTAACATATGAGACCAGTTCAGAAAGTAAGATCGTTATCTCTAGCTCAACTCTCCCGAGCTAGCCCATGTTTCAATCCACGTGGGTAAGTTAGACATAAGTCACATACACTGTGACATGGCTCCTAGAGTTATCAAAACAAAGATTCCAATTTAACACAATCATATATCGGACATGTCAAACAATATACGGAGTTTACGAAATAAAGACAATCCTTAAAACTAACGATATCAATATCGCAAATTTTAAGGTCAAACGAATTCGATGGAAATTAAATCTCACAAGTCATAGCATTGAGAACAAGTTATTCATAGTAAAGCTCAAAGCAAGGGGAGAAGAAGAATCACTTAACTCAATTCAAAGAAATTCGATTTCAAAAAGAAACTAAGGACTTACATAAGTGATTGGTCAATCGCTGATTTGAATTTCAAAACTAAACCCTTACCTTAGCCAAGCCTTTGAGAAATACACTCCTTAAGCTCCACTTTAGAACTTCCAAACTTTTTAAGCCTTCTTCTTCTTCTTCTTCTTCTTCTTCTTCTCTCTCTCTCTCTCTCTCTCTCTCTCGCTCGCTGGCGCAAAAGAAGAAAAAGTAGAGAACCCAAAAAGGCTAGAGAAGAAATAAGAGGACTATTTATATGGGAAAAACATTTAAGTTTTCATTCTACCGAAAATAGTTTTAAGTCGACCGGAAATAGTTTTCATTCGACCGAATCAAACAAAGGTGAAAATGGTTCAATTTTATTTTTCAATTCGACCGAAAATGAGTTTTCGGTCGAATTAAAACTTTTAATTCGACCAAAAATGTGTTTTCATTCGAATTAAAACTTTTAATTCGAATTAAAACCTTTTTTTTTTTTTGCATTCGAATGAAAAATGAGTTTTCAGTCGAATTAAAACTTTTAATTCGACCGAAAACTTCAGTAGCTCAATACACACAAAAAACATCTTTTCATTCGACCAAAAATGAGTTTTCAGACCAAAGACTTTAGATTCCAAAACTTCAAAAAAATTAAATAGTTTTGATTGAATGAAACCACTTTCATTCGAAGCAAAACAATTTTCCTTCGACCGAATCATATCCTTCAGACTCCAAAACTTTAAAATCAAATAGTTTTGATATGAATGAAACCACTTTCACTCGACCGAAAATTTCAGAAACAATCCCAAACCATATTTCTTAATTTTAACAAAAGATCACAAACTTATTTATTCAAAATACTAATTTCACATAGAAAAAGAAATTTTTTTTGAGATATTACATTCTCTCCTCCTTAAAAGAATTCCGTCCTCAGAATTTAAAACATACCTTAAATGACAAAAAGCTGAGGGTGCTTCTCGCACATAGCCTCCTCAAGTTCCCAAGTGGCTTCCTCTAATTCGTGATTTTGCCATAAAACCTTAACTAAAGGAATGACTTTTGTCCTTAACACTTGGTCACGATGGTCTAGAATCTCAACCGGTTGCTCTTCGTATGAAAGGTCCTCCCGAACTGATAAAGGTTCATACAACACAATATGCATCGGATCGTAAACATATTTCCTCAAATTTGAAACATGAAAAACGTTATGAATGTGCCAAAGCTTTGGCGGTAACGCAATTCTGTAAGCCACCGGACCAATTCTCTCTAAAACCTCGAATGGACCAACAAAGCAAGGGCTAGGCTTGCCCACTAGGGATAAGCTTGCCCTTCTTACCGTAACGCATCACCCCCTTCCAAGGTCAAACCCTCAAAAACACGTGATCACCCACCTGAAATTCAAGTTCGCGATGACGATTAGACGTATAACTGCATTGTCTGTCTTGAGCCGCTTTGAGATGTTCCCGAATCAAATCAACTTTTTGAGTGGTCAACTGCACCAACTCTGGTCCCAATAACCGTCTCTCTCCTACTTCGTCCCAACATAGTGGTGTCCTACACCTTCGTCCGTACAATGCCTCAAACGGTGCCATCTTAATACTTGCCTGGTAATTGTTATTATATGCGAATTCAACCAAAGTCAAATGACTATGCCAACTACCTCCAAGGTTTAGCACACAAGCTCTCAACATATCCTCTAGCGTCTGAATGGTACGTTCAGACTGTCCATTTGTCTGCGGATGATAAGCCGTGCTGAAACGAAGGTTAGTGCCCATAGAATTCTGACACAATAGATAATGGTATACCATGCAACCTCACAATATCATCAATGTATAATCGAACTAACTCAAAGTCTGCAAGATAATCCGTAAATACTCACAATGCTCTTCCTCCGACCTAGAGTACACCAAAATATCGTCAATAAAAACAAAAGCGGATTGATCCAAATACTGTCTAAACACACGGTTTATCAAATCCATAAAAGCAGTAGGGGCATTAGTCAGCCCGAACGGCATTACCAAAAACTCATAATGACCATAACGAGTTCTAAACGCGGTCTTTGGCACATCCTTCGCCTTGACTTTCAGTTGATAATATCTCGAACGCAAATCTATCTTCGAGAAAAACTTTGCTCCCTGAAGTTGGTCAAATAAATCATCTATGCGCGGCAACATATATTTTATTATGGATGGTGATCTTATTTAACTCACGGTAATCAATGCAAAGTCTCAATGTACTATCCTTCTTCTTAACATAAGACAGGAGCACCCCAAGGTGACACACTAGGGCGAATGAACCCCTTATCAAGTAGCTCTTGAAGCTGTTCCTTTAGCTCCTTCATCTCTGAAGGCGCCATTCGATACAGAGCCTTAGAAGGTGCCTCACCGGGCACTAAATCAATTGTGAATTTCATCTCACGATCGATAGATTTTCCCTGCAACTCCTCAGAAAACACCTCAAAAAAGTCACAAACTACCGGTACCTCTGATACTTGAAGGCATTCATGACTAATATCACGGACGTGTGCAATGTAACCCCTACAGCCCTTACGAAGCATGTGGCGAGCCGTAATAGCTGAGATAACAGACACCCATTAGGTTTCGAACCCCTAAACTCAAATTTAGACAAATCAGATAAACAAAAATGACTCGCTTCTCAAAGCAGTCAACTAAGGCATGATAGGATGCCAACCAATCTATACCCAAAATCACATCAAAATCACGGATATCTAAAGGAATTAGGTCCCTCTAGAGGTCCTTATCATATATACGGATCTTACAGTTTCTCAATACTGAATCAACTATCACAAAATTTCCAACTGGAGTACCGATAGACAACTCATAGTCAAGAGACTGGAGTTTAACCCCAAGTCGACGTGTAAATGAAAGAGAGACAAAAGAGTGCGTGGCACCAGAATCAAACAACACATGTGCCTCAATTGAGTTAACATGTATCGTACCTGCCACCACATCCTTTAAATTTGACGCGTCCTTAGCTGTCATGTTAAAAACCCTACCAGTAGCCTTAGGTTTCTGTCCTTCGGATGACTGATTCATATTCTGTCTAGGGCCCGAAACCATACTCCCCGCAACTGAATCTTGTGGGCCAGATTGTCCCGATGTTAAAACAGGACAATCTCTGATAAGGTGACCCTTTTGGCCACACCTGAAGCACACTCATGTATCCCAATAACAATTCTGACCTCCATGTCGCTTGTTGCACCTCTGACAGATAGGATCAGAACCTATAAACACAGGTCTCTGAGCAAAGTTTTGGCCTAAGCTCCTACTAAAATTACCTTGAGTTTGACCCTGCCTCTAACCTTGGCCCCTCTGACCAATAGAAGTCGACGAATATGCCTGTTTTCTCTTCCCATCACTTTGTGCCGCGTGTGACTGAGATAGTTCTGGGCGATCTCTCTTACCGGCCTTGGCTTCTTTTTTCTCTCTAAAATCCCTTGCCTCAGATTCAATAGTCTTCACGATGTCCACAAACTGAACATAGGTCTCTATCAGGACTGAAATAATGCGCTGTCTAATGTTAGACTTAAGACCCCAAGTGAACATCTGTACTCTATCCTTCTCATTAGCCACCAACTGCTTACCATAATGAGATAGTCGTGTAAACTAAACTTTACCTCATACTCGGTGACGCTCTCACTGTCCTCCTGCCTCAGATTAAGAAAATCACGATACATCTATTCTTTTACACTCCTAAGGAAATAGCGGTCAAAGAACAAAACCTTAAAGTGATTCGATGTCATTACCCTACGTTGTTCCACCAGTCTTATTATCCTCAATCATCTTCCACCAATGGTCTGTCTCCCCGTCTAGCTTATACAATGTGAGTTCTATCTTTTCTGCATCGGTGCAACCCATAGGCCTAATCACCTTTTCAAGTCGAGATATCCATTTCTCTGCCACAATCAGATCGTCGGTTCCTCAAAAAGGTTCTACATTTTTCTTATCAAACTGCCCTAACAAGCTATAGGTTTGCTTTTGCTCGTGATTCAGGTTCGATGGTGGGTTAGGTTGATTCTGCTGATTTAACTGAGTTTGCTGATTAGCCAGTAATTGAGTCAACTAAGCTTGCTGGTTTGCCAAGAGGGTCAGAAGATTTGGCGGGTTCTCGTTCCTGCTGAAGTTTGGATTTTCCACATTCTGATTTCGGGTTCGCATGGTATTATGACTGCTTGCCATATCTACAAAAGAAAACTAAAATCAGATGCGGACTAAGACATTACTCTTAAATCTACCTATCCTACCCATCTCACAACTTATCTGATCCTAAGCATGAATCTACAAAATCTCATACCTAAGCTCTAATACCAACTGTAATGCCCCGAATTTATTTTCGGTGCATTAATGCCAGATAAACATATATTAGATAGATTCCTATAATAATCAGAAGACTCCAAAATGGTAAATCAGAGCACAAACTAATAATTTCCAAAAATACATCAATATCTAGCACAGTGGCCCCAAGCCTTTATACAATTCAAATTCTTCGACACGAAGTTTCTCCAAAATAAAACCTAAATGATAACAATCTGTCTCAACATTACACTCAAAATATCAGTACTAATTCAAAAACAAAAGTAACTAACTCTTGATCACTCAGCTAGCCCTTCGATCCCCAAGTCCCACCTATTGATCACCTGAAAGGAGAAACAATAAGGGAATGAGCCAAATGCCTAGTAAGGTCGCTCAATGACCAATCAAACGGAAACAAAAAATGTCTGAGAAACAAAATTTCAAAAGCATAAAAGTTCAAACATAACGGACATCAAACCAGATTTTGAATGTCAAAATGTAACTGAGTACGAAGACAGACACTAGAAACCCATTCAGAAAATGGTCACATACGTCAATACTGACATATGAGACCGGTTCAGAAAGTAAGATCGCAATCTTCAGCTCAAGTCCCCTGAACTAGCCCATGTTTCAATCCACGTGGATAAGTCAAACATAAGTCACATACACTGTGACATGGCTCATAGAGTTATCAAAACAAAGATTCCAATTTAACACAATTAAATATCGGACATGTCATATAATATACGAAGTTTATGAAATAAAGACAATCTTTAAAACGAACGGTATCAATATCACAAATTCTAAGGTCAAACGAATTCGACGGAAATTAAATATCACAAGTTATAGCATTGAGAACAAGTTAGTCATAGTAAAGCTCAAAGCAAAGGGGAGAAGAATAATCACTTAACTCAATTCGAAGAAATTCGGATTTCAAAAAGAAACTAAGGACTTATATGAGCGATTGGTCCATCGCTGATATGAATTTCAAAAATAAACTATTACCTTAGCCAAGCCTTTGAAAAATACACTCCTTAAGCTCCACTTTAGAACTTTTAAACTTTTCAAGTCTTCTTCTTCTTCTCTCTCTCTCTCTCTTTCCCCCTCTCTCTCGCGCGCGCGCACAAAGGAAGAAGAAGTAGAGAACCCAAAAAGGCTAGAGAGGAAATAAGAGGACTATTTATATGAGACAAAACTTTTAAGTTTTCATTCGACTGAAAATAGTTTTGGGTTGACCGGAAATAGTTTTCATTCGACCGAATTAAACAGAGGTGAAAATGGTTCAATTTTTTTTCAATTCGACCGCAAATGAGTTTTCATTCGAATTAAAACTTTTAATTCAAGTTAAAACCTTTTTTTTTTTGCATTCGAACGAAAATGAGCTTTCGGTCGAATTAAAACATTTAATTCGACCAAAAACTTCAATAGCTCAATACACACGAAAAAAATCTTTTCGTTCGACCGAAAAAGAGTTTTTGGTCAAATTAAAACTTTTTATTCTACCGAAAACTTCAAATTCCAAAACTTCAAAAAAATCAAATAGTTTAGATTCGAATGAAACCACTTTCATTCGAAACAAAACCATTTTCCTTTAGTGCAAAACCATTTTTCATCGACCGAATCCTTCAGACTCCAAAACTTTAATATCAAATAGTTTTGATTCAAATGAAATCACTTTCATTCTACCAAAAAATTCAGAAACAATCCCAAACCATTTTTCTTAATTTTAACAAAAGACCACAAACTTATTTATTCAAAATACTAATTTCACATAGAAAAAAGAACTTTTTTTTTGGGATATTACACTAAAAGTGCGGACGACTTCTCCGACGAGTCCCCTCACTTTTGCCCCACCATACGTTAGCGCGTGGGGCGGCAGCTATAGTCTCTAATGTCTTTTCCTTTTGTTTGTTTGTGATATATGTGGTCTTTTTTTACCAGTTCTTTGAGCTCACCAGTGGCAGATATGGTGGGTTGAGGGCGCAACATCTAGAGTTCGGCAACCATTCCTCAGATCGACGTGATCTGGGGTGCAAGTTGATTTTTTTGCTCTGATCTAGCCTATCTCTCTAGCTCTTATCAGATCTAAAAGATCAAAAAGATCCTTGATCCTATCGATCAACAATTCCTGACTGTGGATTTTATTTTCAGTGCTGTTATGGTTAGAAGAAGCTTCGATTTTCCAGGCTAGGTTTGTTCATCGTCGACTACGGTCAAAAAAATCACCGGCAGTGGCCAGAATAATTACTGGAAGCTGGTCAAAATCACAGTGCGATTATCCTTTCCTGCTAGGATTCTCGATATGTTACTCATTATTGATGATACTAATGTTGTCTTCGGTGTTGATTTAGCATTAATGGGTGTAAAGGTTGTTTCAGTCGCATGAGGCTTACCGTAGAGGTTTTAGATTCCTTTGGTTTCCCTACCTTCTTTAGCTAACTTGCTTCTTTGGTTAGCCGTGGTTTTTTTTTTGGGGGGGGGAGGGGGGGGGGAGATTATGCGGTCTGCATCGGGTACACAGTCTCCGAGGGTGGGGTAAGATGACATGATTAGGTCTTTGGCATTACCCCTTTCGTTTTTTCTCTTTCTAGGGCGGTGGGTGAGTAGAGCCGACGGAATGTGGATCTTGCTGTGACAAACGGCCATCTATAGTGTTTAATCTGCTAGGTGCGACGGCTTGTGCATTTTTTTCGATTATAAGTGTATTAAGTCAATATATTGTTGTAATAGTCATGAGTTATCATGAGTTTGGTTTTCTCTTATTTCTTGTCATAATTATAAAGAGAAAAAGAATGATTGGTGAAAAATCTTATAACTTTTATATCATCATCAATGTTATTCTCACATTTAAAAAAAAAAAAGAATAAGAAGACGACAAACCACTGCATATGGTTTTGCACATTTGCCAATTAAGTTTCAAAATGCTACGTCATCGGACTACGCTATGTGTCAAAAACTCTTATTTATCTCGCTGTCGTATCTAAAACAAACTTTCGCCCACTTTTGGTCCAAATTATACATGTCATCATCAACGGCCAACCGCCTCACCGACGAACGCCGGCCAACTACCACCACATCCCCTCGTATGGAGAGGCACATCCGGGCCTTCCTGAACAAGCTCTCCTACGCCTCCATCACCATCGCCACCCTCACACTCCTCCTTCTCTTCCTTCATACCCCCGACACCTGCCTCCCCTCCACCCCCACCTCCCACCTCCACCACAAGTTCCCCAAATCCACCTGCGATGCCACCCACCGGCCCTTCACCTCCCTCCACAAAAGAAACCGCCGCCTCCGCTCTACCAAGTCCTTCCAAAGCGCCGTCGCCTCTTTCGCCTCCCTCTTCACCTCCCTCCAAAACCTAACCATCCTCCCCAACCACTCCCGCGTCCTTTGCCTCTCCGCCGGCGCTGGCCAACCCGTCCTTGCCCTCAACCAGATCGGCGTCGACGACGTCACTGGCGTGGAGCTCGTCGACTCGCCGCCGCTGGTGAGCCGTGCTGATCCTCATAACCTGCCGTTTTTTGATAATGTGTTTGATTTGGGGTTCAGTGCGCATTTTGACCAGGCGTTATTTCCGTCGCGGTATGCGGCGGAGATGGAGCGGACGGTGAGGGTTGGGGGAGTGTGCGTGGTGGTGGTGGAGGAATGCGGGGATGGGGAGGCGAGGGAGGTTGCAAAGTTGTTTGGGAGATCGAGGTTTGTCGGAGCGAAGAACGTCACACTGACGGGATCAAGAATGACTCGGATTATAATGAAAATCACGGTTCCTCCTTGAGGTTTTCGTGTTGACTTTGTTCCTTCATTTGATTTTGCACATATGACTGTTGATTGTAAATTGACATTTGTTCCATATTAGATAACTTGGATTGATCATTCCATAGAGACAATTGGCAATTGAATTAGTAAACTAGACAGACTGAATATTCTGTGGTTGCATTTTATTTTCTTTCTGTTGTGGGTATTACCTTTCAAGGAATATGGACTAGTAGTTGGCTGACACTCAACCTGACAAAGCACATCATCTTTCCCTTGTCACTTGATCACGCCGTGACCAGGCTATCAGTACAATAGGAAGTGAGAACTTTCTACGGTTAGTTAATCTTGTTTGTGGTAGATTTGATTCTTATGCAATGCGTTGTTCCTGTATTCCTGGATTGATTGTATATTTTGGTGAAAACAAAAGCTTCATAATAGCTCCTAAATTATGCTATGAACTCGGGAAACACTCAACCGTGTCAGGTTCAAAAATGATTCGAACTGAAATGAAAATTCTAACGACGGTTAGAGTTGCTTCCAGAAATTTTTACTTTAAGTTCATATGAATTTGCACATTTACCACTCTACTTTTGGATGTGAAGCTTGCATTTGTTTGTTGATTATCGATTGAAGTGGATTTACAAATTCTTAGTACATTAGACTGCATATGATGTGGTTGTTTAATTGCATACATTATTGTAGGGAGTCAAACTTCGTTGAAATTGTGCTTTATAGGTGGTGCTTACTTGGTTGAGGGGGTTTCGTTTCCTTATGAGGAAGTTTCTATTCAGCTGCATCTTGCATTAAGGAAATATGTATGTCGTGTTCTGTCATTACTTGATGAGACCAACTGGATTCACTTTATCTGCTTTCTGGAGATTAAGCTATGGCGGGTTTTGCTTTCCTGGCAAATTACCAGTCTTGGGCATAGTCCACAGTAGGTCAGTAGACCTTGAAGTAAAGTAGCAGACAATTGGCTCTCGAAGCATCCTTCTTACACGTGACGCCTTCTAGTTTTCTTGGACCGCTTCAGGCAGTGCTTTGATAGCTGCAGGTTTAATTGCATTTGGTGCATGCGTCACCCACCTTGGTTGCGGTATTAGTTTAATATTGCATATGTAATGGTTCTTTTAACTTTTGAGATTCTGTTCATGAGAATTGCACCATGAGCTGCTCACCGAACATAAAAAGTAACCCTCCTTGCCACATGTGCCCTCCATATAAATTTCTTGGTAAGTGAGATTACTTGGTAAGTGAGAGTTAGTAAACCTTCCGTAGTCGTACTTGGAAAGTGAGATTACTTCCAGGATCTTTCCTGATTGTGCACATTTCTTGATCACCGGACTTTTGCATTGAAGTGTTAATACTCGGTAACCCTAAAGAACCTAGTTCAAGTCTGCTACTCTTGGACCTTCCCTAATTTTCCACAATTCTGTTGCGTTGCTCAAGGAATATGGCATTCCATGTATATGGAAGTCTTTGTTTTGTATGTCTAGTTAGTACATATTTTCATACCTTTGTGTGGCTACTTATTTGAGCTTCCATCTAAGTTGAACTTTAGTTCGCCTCACTAAAAACAAAAAGATGTGGATGTCGTTTTTTGACCAAATGAGCTTTAAAAGATGCATTGCATAGTTGACTGTACGATGATTAACATACGCGATACTGTTTCTTTGGGGTTCAGATTTTAGTGCGGGATCCGTAGGGACAGGGTTTCTTCTGGGAAATTCCCTTATAACTTATTTTTGCCCCGTCTCTCCACCACCCCCGCGAGCCCCCTTATTCTTTCTTCCTTCCTGGGTGTCTTTATTTGCAAAACATACTTCTCAAAGATCCAACTGAGAGTGTGAACACATGCGTGATAATGAGTTTTGGAAGCCTTCATCAAGAATTTCTATGAACAGTGCACACTTAATGCATCTTCGGTCTATGGAGGTTGCTCTATTGAAGAATAAATTGAGGTGAAATAGAACAGCTAAGTCTAAAAAATGTTGAATCTCACTTAACTGGTGATTATGGGTTCTTTTAAGTTGGCACTGAATTATACAGCCAACTAAACGACAGTTTGTTGAGTCTGACTTAGCTACTGATGTTAATGCTTGGTTTTAACGTGGCACTGAATTTATTGTGAAGGATGTATGTTACATTGCTGATTTCTTATTATGCAGTTTCATGGGCATGCAGAGTCACGTTATATGTGAAAATATTCAATGGTCCAGTAACAATTGTACCGCACCTTTAGGACCGTTGAATATAAGGTAAAATATTTTCTTGCCTCCCTTAGCCCCTCCTCCTATTACATCAGCCCCCCGATCCAGCGGTTCTATATGGTCAGGACCAATGGTTCAGGATCATGTCATATTTGATCCACATTTTCTACATTTAGGCTACCTTCGTAAATATGGTGCATCACACGAAACTTTGTGGAAGAGAACCATGTTACGCATTGTTATGTTGCAGTCATTGTAAAAAGGAAGGCTGGATAAGGCCTGTTGTTTCTTGTGCCAATGAGAAATTATAACTAGTGTAGGTAAATGGTTGCAAGAAATTTTCTGAGCAACTAGTATTTGGTGTGATGTGTCAAGAGAACAGCACGTTTCGTTCAGTTGTTCATCATAAAGATCTCCTCTTCCGGTCTTGAAACCCTCCCCTCACCCAACCCCCCTTCTCTCCCTCTTTTCTCCAGCTGCCCTTTGGTTCAGTAGGGGAGAGGATTTTTCTATTTATTGTTGTTGAATTTTCACCTCCAGGTCATGTATTTGAAATGCAGTACCAGCTTCGATACGACTGCAGGGGTAGGAGTTGGACATCTATCCATGATGTGATCTCACTGGGCCCTGCGGAGGTAGGAGTCTCGTGCACGAGGCTGTTCTTTGTTAAGTTATATGGTGAAACGTTTGTCTGCTTCTCGTACATTGTCGGAGGAATTAAGATTTATAAGTTGACAATGTTTCCTCGTTGAGCTTCACTTCTGCACTCAATTCTCCTACACGTAAGGGATTTGGACCTAACATTCGAATGACTCATGATCATCTAGTTACCGGAGAGAACTACATGATGGCATATTCGTATTGTTTGAATTGTCTAGTGCATATGAGCTTATATCTCCGCCCGTGTGTTTTTGTTACCAGTTGTTTTGTATTGACAAGGGTAAACCACTGCATTTCCCAATCACATGGGTAGGTGAATAACGCAGGTAACAGTTACGACAAAGTCATAGTTCTCCAGAAGTATTGTATCATGTGCCGTCTTAGGATATTAACATGGGAGCCAGTAAAATATACAGAAGAAAAGGAGCTTCAGATTTCGTTCTTGACCGAAGAATTCACATCAATAACGAAACCATTTTGGATGCGGAAACATGAAGAAGAAGAAAAATTAAGCTTAGATTTGAACAGTAAATATCAGATTGGTTTTTCTGGTAAAAATTAACGTCTTTGTTGACAATATGGCTAGCAGTACAACAGAAAAGAAACAACAAGACAATACTGTCTTTATGTGATGGATAAGAGTTCGGAATAACCGTAAGCTGCAATATGCAAAGCATCAAAGGTTTCAATCCGTTTGGACCAAGTATTTGAAGTATGTAGGACTTGTGTTCTTGCTTTGGAAGTGCAACCAAGTTAGGCTAATGCCAACTTCTAACAGAAGTATGCAGCTGATTGTTTTCTCCCAACTTCTAACAGAAGTATGCAGCTGGAGTCGGCGGGCGGTGATTTCCTATTGTGGCGTAATCTACGATTTAAATTTGAGAACTCTACGTGAATGTTGGCTTCCAAATAAAAAAAGAGACTCTGCATGTCAACCACAATCTTGCAGACTTGCATGTTTCACTTGTGAACAGAGATTTAAGTTAAGCTGCATTCTTTCTTGCTCTGCGCTTTTTTGTTTTGGTTGTGATTCTTTACCCGCTATTCTTTTTATTATTATTATTATTATTATTATTTGTATTTGGAATAGTCGTAACACGTGGTTTCATAACTTACCATGAAAATAGGTACTAAAGAATTTTACTTCGATTAACTAAAAACCAACTTGTGTACTGTACAAGATTTGAATAAATATGGCAATTGTTGTACTAAATTAAGCTATAATGGCTTCGCTGATCATGTTACCGCGTTCAACAAGATATGTTCCGGTTGATCACTCTGTGCATACCATCAAGCCACTCAAAATTCTAGCCTTTTGCGTCTCTTCAGTTTCCACAGGGGCGTCCCATCCTGTAGGGATGATGGCCTCAAGCGGAATCCTGAATGCCGCCTTCAACGCTTTCCCGCTCTCATCCTCTTCTGCTTCATCATCAGAGGACACGATTTCCAATCCGGACGAAAGCTGAGCATCTATCTCCTCGTTCGGGTCAATCTCATCTATGAACATATCAGGATTAGGCGCGGGGATATCGTCACACGGAAGGAAGGCCCCTGATCTCAGCAAAAAATCGGGCTTTTGCATTCTTGAATGCTTTCTCGGCAGCTGAATCGTTCCACTTCATAATTCTGTCCGAGAGGTGTACATATCTTTTGGCTTCCCCAAACTTATCCCATGAGAATAATCCCACTTTAGAACAAAACTCCTTTTCCCATGAAGGTACCGTAGGCTTCCAAATCTTACGAGCTTCGGGACGTCGAGCATTATCTTGATATCGTCGGTTGCCCCTCATGATCTAGTTTGAGAACGGAAAGAGCAAATTTTGATGACGGAATATGATCGAGAACAAAGGAGAAGAAACCCTTCACGGTCGCTTATGCAAAGAGTTGAAACTGATGTTTTATGACAAAGATTTGCAAGTAGTTCTCTTTCTATAGGCAAAAACGGTCTATCTTCCTACTCATATTTGGATTTGCATTTCCAGCTTTCTCATGATCTTTGCTTTCCTACTCCGAGTAGGATTACCAACTGAGCAGCCGTGTTCAACAGAGATGATGTGCTTTTCTTGGCCCTTCGCTATGAAGAAGTACGCGTGTGCATAATGTCATCTTTGTTCCCCAAGTTTGACATACTGACACTTGGTCTTGCATGGCTCTGTACCTCTCACTCTCCACTAGAAACCCAACCCTCACTCTCCTCTCTTTCTTCTCTCTTTACGCCAAAATTCGACCACTTGAATATCCGACACATACTCTCAAATTCCTCCGCCGTTATTCTTCTTTACCTCTCCAGCTACAGTGTCACTCACACGAAGAAAATAGCTTCAATCCAGAGTCTTACTTCACTTCCCTCCTTGAGAAATCTAACCTCAATAAACACCTGACCCAAGTACACACCCAATTGCTCGTATCCAAACTTCTTTGCAATGGCTTCATTGTCACCAAATTCATCCACGTCAGCTCGAATCTTGGTGAAATTGAATTTGCCTCCCACCTGTTCGACAATTTTCCTGACCCATACGTACACCTATGGAATGCCATCATTCGGTGTTAGTCCGGGCACAACATGTTCAGAGATGCTATTGAGATGTATATCAGAATGCAGGAAGTGGGTGTTAGTCCGGATTGCTTCACTATACCTCACGTGCTAAAAGCTTGTGGTGGCATACCGGCTGCTAAAACTGGTCGCGTAGTTCATGGACAAATTTTTAGACATGGGTTTGAATCCGATGTGTTTGTGCAGAATGGCCTAGTGGCCTTATATGCAAAATGCGGTCAGATTAATCTTGTTCGGGTTGTTTTTGATGCATTAGGTGATAGGACAGTCGTGTCATGGACTTCGATTATTTCGGCGTATTCCCAGAATGGGCAGCCTTTGGAAGCTTTGAGGATTTTCGGTCGAATGAGAGAATTGGGTGTGGAACCGGATTGGATTGCTCTTGTGAGTATTCTTGGCGCTTACACTGATCTGGATGAACTGCAACAAGGAAAGTCTATTCATTGTTGTGTGATAAAATTGGGTTTTGAGTTTGAAGCTGACTTACGGATAGCCCTTACCACGTTGTACGCAAAATGCGGGCAGGTGATGGTAGCAAAGTCGTTGTTTGATCAAATGGAGGTACCAAATGTGATTATGTGGAATGCCATGATTTCGGGGTTCGCAAAAAATGGTTGCGCTGACAAAGCCGTGGAGCTCTTTTGGGAGATGATAACCAAAAACATAATACCCGATTCTGTCACAGTTCGATCTACTATCTTAGCTTGTGCCCAGGTGGGCTCTCTCGGACAAGCAAAATGGATGGGTGAGTACATCAATAACAGCGACTTTAAAGATAATGTTTTTGTTAACACAGCTGCTATTGATATGTATGCAAAATGTGGAAGTGTGGAGTTCGCTCGCAATGTATTTAACTGAACACCAAATAAAGACGTTGTCGTATGGAGTGCCATGATTGTGGGATATGGATTGCATGGTCGTGGTCGCGATGCCATTGAACTTTTTTATGCTATGAAGGGAGCTGGTGTGGGCCCGAATGACGTCACTTTTATTGGGCTTCTTACAGCATGCAATCATTCACGCCTCGTACAAGAGGGCTGGGACTTTTTCCACAGCATGAAAGATTATGGGATTGAGCCTCGCCATCAACATTATGCTTGTGTGGTTGATCTTCTTGGTCGTGCAGGATATTTGGAACAGGCTTATGATTTTATTTTGAAGATGCCTGTTGAACCAGCTAGTACAGTATGGGGTGCACTTTTGAGCGCATGCAAGATTTAATGCCATGTGGCACTCGGAGAATATGCAGCAGAGCGGCTTTTCGCATTAGACCCACTAAATACTGGGCACTATGTACAGCTCTCGAATCTATATGCTTCAAGATGCCTGTGGAATGGTGTAGCAAACGTAAGGGTTGTGATGAAGGAAAAAGGGCTCGCTAAGGATCTCGGTTGTAGCACGATTGAGGTTAACGGGAAGCTTCAAGCCTTTCGAATGGGAGACAAGTCACATCCCAGATCGAACGAGTTGTTTCAGGAACTTGAGAGATTAGAGAGGAGGTTGAAAGAGGCTGGTTTTGTCCCGGATATGGAATCGGTTTTGCATGACTTGAATTATGAAGACAAGGAGGAGAGTCTATGTCACCGCAGTGAGAGGCTCGCAATTGCTTATGGTCTTATCAGCACTCCTCCTGGAACTACACTTAGGATAATAAAAAATCTACGGGCGTGTGTGAACTGTCATGCTGCCACAAGACTAATATCAAAGCTTGTTGAGAGAGAGATAGTTGTCAGGAATGCCAACAGGTTTCATCATTTCAAGGATGGATCATGTTCTTGTGGAGACTACTGATAAAGAAGGATAGTTTGTTCATGATCATGACTAATCTCGTTGGTCTGGATATTCAGATGGAAGCATGCCTGGGAGTGTCCCTTAATTGAACTTACATAAGGTATGGCAACAAAGCACGAGCAAATTGTTCCTTAAAATTTTACCCGAGCATATGTGAAAACAATATCCAGACTCCTCCAATTAAGAATTATTAAGTTTTTGTCATCTGCTTTTCTTTTCTCTTGGGGGTGGGGGTGCGGGGTGGTAGAGATAAGAGACTCAGTGTTTTGGGATGTTTTGCAGCCATATATATGAATAAAATAACGTTGAATTTTATGCTTACATAGAAAGATACATTCGGTGTTTGAAGTGTATACAAAGACATTAGCACATTCCATTTGTTAGTCTAGGACAATATGGCAATTCAGCTTTGGTGTTTCTGTTTTGCTGCATACTGTTATGGGGGAATTGGTATAGAGATCATTCCTTATCTATCTGTTAGTTTAAATGTTCTAATTGTGATTGATAAGTTGAGTTAGTCCTTTGATGTTCCTCTCTAACATGAGCACACTAGCTTATGTTGTTTACTCTTGGAACGTTACATTTATGTTTCATGGTCACCAATTTAGACTTTTCTCCTGTCCATTTGCTTTACGTATCATCCTCATTCTGTTATAGATCGGGGATACACCTGATGGTCATCATATGTTGTTCCTTCTTGAAACTATTCTAGCTATATCTTGGTGCCGAATGCCATAAGAAGCTGCAAGTTCTTCATTGGATTCATACCATGAAAGGAAACAATAACCTAGCCCTCGTTTAGTGGCTGTAGTCTGATCAGATTGAAATCAAAGGAAAATCTAGCAAACATCATTATGTAGCTTATTGCTTAAGCGTAGGCAACATCTGATTTAGACTTCATATAGGAATGTTTTTGTTGCTCATTCTTTAAGATTCGCCGGGTTAAGGTTCAAATTGAAGGCTCGTGGTTACAGATACTGATGTTACATGTCTGGAGCACAGGTACCCTAACTATATGGAACAGGCTTCAGAGAGTTTTAATGGAAGTTGAGTTTCAACTTTCTTCTATTAAGAGGAACTGATAAGTTATCAATCGCACACAGATAGTATGACAAATACAAAAGTTTTTGCTGCAATTCTGTATGAGGAGAGATAGAGATGGAATTCCCAGATCTGCGAGACAATCAAGGTGCTTGAGAGATCAGCGAGGAGGTGAGGGGCAGGCTCTTTTCTCGAATATTAGGTCGCGAATTATGAAGACAAGGAGGAGACCCGCGGTTACTGAAGTGAGGCGCTCGCACTTCCTTTATGGTCTTATCAGCACTCCTCTTGGAGCTACACTTAAAGAATTAAAATTCTGCGGGAAAATGTCAATTGTCATTCAGCCGCATAGCTAATATGAAAGCATGTTTATGCAGAATACGGATCAGGGGTGCAGAGTTTATTGCCGAGAAGGACAGTTGGTTTCTTTTATCATGGCTAATCTTATTCCATTGAGGTTTAACTGGTAAGAAAAGGGGTGTCGCTTCAATGAGAATCTCGATCCTCTAGAGTTGCTAAGGTAACTCGACCTGTGGAGTTCCAATCTCGATCCTCTAGAGTTGCTAAGGGCTAAGAGACCCAATCTCTCCTTGCCTGTTTTTACTTGTAATTGAAGCCTTCTCTGGTTTGTTCAATGACTATTGCCTGCATAGACTTCATTTTTCATCCACGATCTCAAGATCTATACATTAACCATCTATGTTTTCCAGATGATTTATTCGTCATGGCTGCTGCTGATACGAAGTCGATCACCAAGATCAAGCAAGCCATTAATGAGTTTGGTCTTCTCTCTATATTATCGCCCAATCTGCAAAAGAGCTCCATTTTTATGGCTGGCATTGATAAAGGGACTTCTACTCAAAATTTTACAAATTATTGGCATTCCTCAGGTTCAATTCCTTGTCACCTACCTTGAAGTTCCTCTCATTTTCACCAAGTTGAATTTTAAGGACTGTCAGGTTCATATCGAAAGGATTACGAATATTTTTTAATACCTGGGCCACTAGACATCTCTGTTGTGCTCGCATATTATAATTAAGTGTTTCCAAGTGTAATGGTGTTCAATCTTCATGTCTAAGAAGATAATTAACCAGATTGAAGCCAAGATTACAGCTTTTATGTAGCATGGAAAAGATATCAGGTGCAAGGGTTGAAGTGGGTCGAAGGATTTGTGTTTGCTTAAAAATGAAAGAGTATTAGCCTTAAAAGACTTGAGGAATGGAACAAGGCTGCAATTTGGAAGCATCTTTGAGATCTTGCACATAAGGACTCCCCGTGGGTTAAACGGTGTCAATCATTTCTGGGATTTTAAACCTCCTGTGAATCTTTCTTGGACCTAGTGTAAATTGGTGAAGCTAACGATACTAGGTTATGGTTCAATGTTGGGATGCCTTGGGGTTCTTCGACCACTAGATTTGGATACAGGGCCATCTTTGACTCTGGTCTACGAATGAATAGCAAAGTGGCTGATATAATAGATAGTGATCAGTGGGTGTTACCTAATGCTTAATCCCCAACAACTCAGAATTTGGTATGACGAATGCTGCATCGCCACTGCCTCAGCCACAAAGATAAAGTTATTTGGAAAATGGGCAGTTTGCAATTCATTCAGCCTGGGATGCTCTGAGGGCTACTGCTGATAAAGTTTCTTGGTAGAAACTTATCTGGTTTGTTGGAAACATACCTAAGTTTGCTATGATCTTATAAAATGTTGTGTAAACAAGGATTGAGAACAAGCTGGAAAATTTTCCTACGCAAACTTGGAACTCATTTTTCCAGCAGGCTGTAAGGAAACTCCGAGATAAAAGCTTTCATGCTAGATTGAGTAAACTTGGTTTTGCTAGTACTGTCTTTATCATTTGGAATGAAAGGAACAACGGATCTTCACTCAGGATCAGAAGACTGTAGAGGGATGTCTACATGTGATTCAAAAACCGGTGCTTCACAGGGTTTTTAGCTGGAAACAATGTGCTGGCCAAGGTAGCAACAAAATGCTTTGCACAGCTTGGAAAATACTTCATGTATAGTTAGGATTCGGATTCTATATGTTGTTTTGTTTTGAGCAGTTTTGTTATGATGAATATGTAAATTGAGCCTCATGGAATAAAAAACCATTTTACAAAAAAGAAAAAAAAACTTTTTAATGACAATTGAATTGTAACTGAGCATAATATAGTGTGTGAATGAAGACTTTTCTCTTTTCACTAGTGCATTCCGCAGTGGTTCTTGTATTTTATGACAATTCAATTGTAACTGAGCATAATATAGTGTGTCAATCATGAGAACCCAAATCTGGAGTATTTGCTTCTCGTGCTTACACTTCTGATCCTAATATATATATAGACTCTAATAGAAGTGTTCTCTGTGCCGGTGGTCGATTACGACCCTATTTTGTTGCTGGTGTGACTAGCACAAGATTACTTTAGAATTTAATGTCTTAGTGTCGGGTCCAATTGATCTGTTGGTTTCAGCTCTTACCATCCCTTGATCTGTTTCTGTTGGAAAGATTTAAAACTCCCTACAAAATAAATGTCTTTTATTCAAGGGATGTGTCCCTTCATTAAATCTATATCTATAACTATATAATATATAATAAGCGAAGCGTGAGTTTATTTATGCGACACATCATCATTGAGATATAACTTCTTTACTTGACACGTCATCACATTATGTTTCCAATGTGAAGTAAAATTATAACTATAATAAGTGTCACTCAAGGTTTAAAATATTAATCTAAACAGAGTTCTTGATAAGTTAATTTCCATATTACTAAATCTTATATAATTGAAAAACTAATTCTAAATGTTCTAAAACTCTAACTGATTGGTGAATTAACTTATAAGGATTTAATTTTGACTAGTGCATCCATAAAATCACTCTCTAATATGAATATAAAAATTCATATATCTTAAAAACGAAAATAACATACTAGAATTAGAAGAGAGAGAAAAATAATGTTACAATTGAGAATATTATCTTGAATGGGATTATATTTCTTGATAAGTTAATGTTTATAGTACTAAACCTTATATAATTATAAAACTAATTCTAAAAGTTCTAAAACTCTTAACTGTGAAGAACTAATTTATTAGGATTTAATTTTGACTATTGTATCCTTAAAATCTCTCTATTATTAATATAAAAATTTATACATCTTAAAAACGAAAAAAAATACTAGATTTGGAAAAGGAAAAAAAATATATGTTATAGTTGAGAATATTATCTAGGTTGGAGTTCTTATTTCTTGATAAAGTTAATTTCCATATTACTAAGTCTAAACATTCTAAAACTCTAACTGATTGATGAACTAACTTATTAGGACTTAATAAACATTCTTGATAAACTCTAACTGATTGATGAGCTAACTTATTAGGACTTAATTTTGACTATTGTATCCTTAAAAACAGTATCTAATATAAATATAAAAATTCATACATCTTAAAACGAAAATAATATATTATATTTAGAAGAGAGAAAAAAAGATACTACAATTGAGAATATTATTTTGGACGGAATTCTTATTTCTTGATAAGTTAATTTTCATATTACTAAGCCTTATATAATTGAAAAACTAAATCTAAACATTTTAAAATTCTAACTGATTGATGAACTAACTTATTAGGACTTAATTTTGATTATTGTACTCTTAAAACCACTCTCTATTATGAATACAAAAATTTATATAGCTTAAAAACGAAAATAACATACTAAATTTTGAAGAGAAAAAAAAATTATGCTACAATTGAGAATATTATCTTGGATGGGGTTCTTATTTCTTGATGAGTTAATTTTCATATTACTAAACCTTTTATAATTGAAAAACTAACTCTAAACGTTCTAAAACTCTAACTGATTGATGAACTAACCTATTAAGACTTAATTTTGACTATTATATCCTTAAAACCACTCTCTAATATGAATATAAAAATTCATATATCTTAAAAACGAAAAAAATGATGCTACAATTGAGAATGTTATTTTGGATGGGGTTCTTATTTCTTAATAAGTTAATTTTCATATTATTAAGAGTTATATAATTGAAAAACTAATTCTAAACGTTCTAAAACTCTAATTAATTGATGAACTAACTTACGAGGACTTAGTTTTAACTATTATATTCTTAAAATCACTCTCTAATATGAATATAAAAATTCATATATCTTAAAAACGAAAAAAATGATGCTACAATTGAGAATGTTATTTTGGATGGGGTTCTTATTTCTTGATAAGTTAATTTTCATATTATTAAGAGTTATATAATTGAAAAACTAATTCTAAACGTTCTAAAACTCTAATTGATTGATGAACTAACTTACGAGGACTTAGTTTTAACTATTATATTCTTAAAATCACTCTCTATTATGAATATAAAAATTCATATATATGAAAAACAAAAATAACATACTAGATTTAGAAGAAGGAAAAATGATGTTAAAAACTAATTCTTATGTTTTGATAACTTAATTTCTACATTACTAACTTATATAATATTCTAAACGTTCTAAAACTCTAACTGATTGATGAACTAACTTATTAGGACTTATTTTTTACTATTGTATCCTTAAAATCACTCTCAAATATAAATATAAAAATTCATATATCTTAAAAACGAAAATAACATACTAAATTTAGGAAAAAAATGATACTACAATTAAGATTGAAACAATAAAAATAATGTAATAATTGTTATTTTTTAAATTATAAAATTTCTCACCGTAATCGATGTAATGATTTGTTAATATAGTATAGACACTTTTAAGTAGAATCCCTTTGATAAAATAACAAAATTGACGTTACTTTCTGGATGGAACCATGCAAACAAAAAACGACTGTATAATTATTATTCATTAATTAAAATTATAATAATGATAATGCTTATTCATAAATCTGATAGTTGAAAAGGACTTAAAGCTATATACTAAATATGTCAATGAATCTAAAGGTATGCAAATATTATTTTGAAAGTGATCCCTATTTTTAAATTTATTTAATTTTGCAGGAAATATATAAGGGCTATATGAGGAAGCCTTATACGTAATGTGAAAACTAATTCTAAAACCCTAATTATACGAATTTTTAGGATTTGATTTTGACTATCATGTTCTAAAAACTAATTCTCTCATGCAAAGACAAAAAATCACGTATCTAAAAAATCTAACATATGGTTATTTAGAAGAAAACAATTATGTAACTTTAAGTTTATTGTAATGTAATAAATGTGTGTTTATTTACACATAACATAGTCATTGCAAAAATTATTTACATACTATATAAAATTAATAATTAAATTACAGGATAATTTTTTACTTTGATAAGATTGACTAGACGATCAACAAAATGGTAATGTAAGCATATATGAGATTTTATTAGAAAAGAAAAGGTGCAATCAAATTAAATAATTTTTAAGTACTATATTTGAGAATATTTGAAACCTTTAAGATGTAAAAATATGATATGACTATTTTATTCTTAAAACCACTCTGTAATATGAATGTATAAATATCTAAAAAATGAAAATAATATTATCCTAGATGGGTCCTTATTTCTTAATAAGTTAATTTACAAATCAGTACGCCTTATAACTGAAAAACTAATTCCAAACATTTTAAAATTTTAACTAATTAATAAAATATCTTATTAGGACTTAATTTTAATTATTATATTCTTCAAAAAACTTTCTAATATGACTATGAAAATTCACATATAAAAAAAATCAAAATAACATATTAGGTTTAAAAGAGAGAAAAAAAAATGATGTTACAATTGAGATTTAAGCAATAAAATAATGTAACAATTGATTCATATTTATTTTATTTTAATATGTGCGTACCTTATCGATATAAAAATTTATCAAATATAATATATAGCTTTTAAAATCCACTTGGTAAAATAAAAAACTGACCATCTTTTGGGTGGGACCATATGACCAACAAACAACTGTCTAATTATTATTAGCTAAAATTATACTCCCTCCGTCCCTGTTTAAGTGATCACGTTTGACTTGCACAAACTTTAATGAAAAAGTCCAATAAACTCATCTTTTCAAAGTTACCCTTACTCACAAATAGTCCTTTTACCATTATATCCACTATCTTTTTTATTTTATCTTTTCCTTTTCCTATTATTTTCCTCACAGGCTTCTTGACTCAGTCGTATGTCCTGTCCTCTCCTTTCTCTCCTCACTGCTTTCTTTTTCTTTTCCTTCTCCATCCATGGCTATCCTCTTTTCAAACAAAGACCGGAGAAATAGCAAATTTTCACACTCCACAGCTGGACATAGTAGTCTTGCATTAGGAGATGCAAATCACGCACCCACCGCCGTTTTACGCTAAATCAGTTCTCACCGTCCCCATTCTCTTTCTCCAAATCTACCATCTCCTCGTATGTTTCGTAAATTGAAAAAAAATTCCTTGAAGTCCTGAAATTTTGTCAAACTAATTGCCCAAACAAGTTCAGTTTGCAAATTAGGGCAAGATGGAACTTATGAGAATAGAGAGATCAAAAAATTGATCGGCGATAACTTGTGACGGCGATAGCTTGGGCTCTGAAACAGATCAACAAGATTCTCCAAGTTAGTTTGAACTTTATGTTCCTTCTCATTTTTTTGTTCATTTATCCTTTTCGATCCTCTTCTTAATTTGTTCGTTCACCGTTCCAGTTCAGGCTTTTCTGGTTAAGGCTGCTTATGCCTTTTCAATCCTAAGGCGTAAGTCGTTGAATGGCGGTGGGTGAGGCATAAGGCGCATGGTGTCAAACACCCTTTTTAAGGCTAACGCCTTTCGCTAATTTGATTGCCTTATGCTGCCTTACGCTTATACAAATGTAGTGTTTATACTCCGTATTTTTGTTTTTGCTCTCGAATGCTTCTTTTTTCAATCGTCCCTTCTGCACCGACTAGGCGTCACCTGTTCACCGACTAGGCATTTATGCTTATCTTTCGTTCTTTTCAATTGTTTGTTTCCCTCTTTGTTATTGGCGGTAGATTTTAGAAACGGTAGTTTTCTTTTTTTTTTTTTCAAACTTCCTTTGTTCTCCCGAGTATTAAGAACATTTTAGCCATGAAAGGGCTCAGTATTTCCACCTTGCTTCTTCTCTAGTATATTGAGCCAATGACCATAGGAGGGAAAAACTTGACCAATGACCAACGACAAGCCATCTTTGGAACCTTATTGGAGCAAAGTCAAAATGGAAAGCTGAACAGTGCAGTAGTTCGTGCTACTGCAATGGTTTTTTCCATGTCAAGCTACACTATTTGGAGAGTATGGCAACAAGGAAATGGTACAACTGCGTAAATTTGCACCAAAATTGCAATGGTACAACTGCGTAAAGTCGGCACCACGGGTTCCACTTCCACCAAAATTGCAATGGTACAACTGTGTAAATTTGCAGGTTTGTGGTAGACACTACAAAGTGAAAGGTGATCTTGCTATTAGCGATGACGAAGAAGAAAGTTTACGATGGTGGATGCTCTTGCCGTTGGTGATGACGAAGAAGAAAGATGATGGTGGTGGGTGCTGTTTCTAGTCCTTCATGGTTGACGGCATTTCTTTGATACTCCGGTTGGCGGTGCAAAATTGCAGATGACGTTGCCGTCGCCGGTGACGAGGTAGAAAGACTGAAAAAGTGGTGGGTCAACGTCTCTCTCAGTTTCCAGCATATATCTGATTTTCATACTTATTTATTTTGGTTTTGTTAAATTTATTTTACATAAATTAAAGAAAGGGCAAAGTTGGAAGATTAAGAAAATTTATATCCCAAAATAGAAATTATCGCTTTTTATGGGACAGACAAAAAAGGAAATCTGATCACTTAAAAAGGGACGGAGGGAGTAATAATGATAAATTTTATACACAAATCTAATATTTGAAAATGATTTAAGGCTATATACTAAACATGTTAGTGTATCTAAAGGTATGTAAATATTATTTAGGACGTGATTCATATTTTTATGTTTATTTAGTTTTGCAGAAACTATGTGAGGGCTATATTAGAAAGGCTTATCTAATTTGAGAACTATTTCTAAAAAAAATATATACTAATTTATTAGGATTTAATTTTGACTATTGTGTCCCTAAAACTAACTCTCTCTTACGATGATAAAAAATCATGTATCTAGAAAACAAAAATCACATATAAGATTTAAAAGGAAAAAAACATGTTACAGTTAATTTAAGTTTATTATAATGTAATAAATGTACATATATTTACACATAACATAATCATTGCAAAAATTATCGATGTAATATATAAGATCAATATTACAATTATACGACAGTTTTTGCTTTGATAACCCTGCACAATAATCAAAGTGGCTATATCGTATATATGAGATTTTGAAAAGAAATCACGTATTTATTAGAAAAAAGGTACAATTAAATCAAATAATTCTTAATTGTTATATTTGTTTGAGAATATTTGAAACCTTTAAAATATAAAAATATATCTATGTAATTATACAAAACAAACGATTAACCAGTTTATTTTTGCATAGGGCCTTACAATCAATAAAAGTACTTTTTTTATTTATACTTAATTATATTTTTATGGAAAAAAAACTTAATAGATATGACAACTATAACTTGGCGACAAGTCGTTAAAGATGCAGAAAATAATTCCAACACTTCAAAACAAGGACACGCCATCTTTGTCAATTTAATTTTATCATTACTAGCATCTTACAAGAATTAAAGAAACACACACATTAAAATATTAAATATTACGTGGTTGTTCTGTCTAATTTATTTTTGCAGACAATAATGACTTCTTTGAAAGTAATAAGGTGTTAGTATAAATAAGTCATATTAAATGAAATGCAACTTTATTCCATATGATTTCTACTTCATCACTAAAATAACTTTCGAAAAATATGTAACTACTCAAAAACTTTTGAAGTTGAAGAATCATGCTCATATATAACATAGATAAGACAAACCTGGTCCTTTTCCCCCGCAGCAATGGCATGGATTTGAGAGCCTATTGACACTCAGATACAGATTGGCGCAACAAGGATGCAGATCAAAGCCACATGGTCATCAGTGGTACACAAATCCTAGTGCACCATCTTGGCATGCATCACGACGCCTCTTTTCTGGGCCAGGAGGTGGCAGATGGTAGAAATGGAACTCGCATTTCTCGTAGAAGTGATGAGTGAAGGTGGGCCGTGCCTCTGCACACACAATCCTATTCGTTATTAAGTTTTATATGGCACTAGCATGACTATTCTATTACTACAAGTGCTAAACAAATATTCATTTAAAATATTAATTGATAACTTAAAGTAAAAGCTTAAAAAAGTCAAGTATCTAGCGGTTCCACTGTATAGCTATTATCTATTATTTATAGCCAACTAAGATATATTTTTTAAAAATATTATTATCTTTTTTGTCTCGTGATATATGGTAAATATTAATACACTCTTTGAGTCCTTATATTATACTGTATTTTATAAACCGACCCGAGCTTGACTCGGGTTACTGGGCTAGTATTTCTAAAGATTGTGGCATTTTTCTAAAAGTGTCTTTACATCCTTCCACTTGGCATAAATTAGAAATGTCTTGTAGAATAAAATGTTAGGCAAAGTTAGACAAAAAGTTAGAAAAATATGAGAGAAAGACACGAGAGATATTATACACTATTATATCTTCTACATCAAATATGTTGGTAATTTGAAAGGGTTAAAAGTCTTCTCGTAATTGTGCCACCGGATGCGGCGTTGCAGTAAGCTTATGGATTAAAACTTGAATTATTATTTTTCGTTAGAACCTGCACAAAGGCAGACACTGATGATTTAAAATTAGCGAATGACTAACTCGTCATAGGCCAGCAGATCTTTCCATTCATTTGTTACTTTTGCCAGCAGAGGAGGAATGACAGCAGAGGAGGAAGCACAACATCAAAAAAACGGCCGAGATGGCGAAATGCTGGGTTACGAAAGAAGAAGCAGTGGATTGCAGATTCACCGGTATAATGATTTCTCACCAACTGGGGCAGAGTTGATGGGCAAATGAACGGAATTCCCTTGGTGGTGGTGGCAGTACAGTCACGGTCTGTAGAAAATCGAGGCATCAGAGAAAGAAAGATGTGTGGCGAATTGAAGATAAGTATCGCATTCTTGTTTGATATTCAATGCTAATCTATACATTATATATAAAAGTAAGGATAAGGCTGAATGACTAATTTTCCTTTTTCTGGAAGATGCTCTTTTTAAATTGAAGTCTTCATGAGATTAATGGTGATTAGGAGTACCATTCAATACCATTTTTTAATTAGAGTTGTGCCCAATCTATCTTGGCCGCACCCATGGACCTACTGGGAGTCCCAGTTTGCACGATTCCGCGACGCCCGTCGTCCGCGCTCGCGTGCCAACTCTGTGACCCCCGTCACTCGCACGCCAACTTTGCGACACCCATCGCCTGCGCCCGTCGCGCCCATGTGTCGCGCCGCTGGTACAGTTGCCCCCCCAGGCTCTCTGTCACCTACCGTGCCCTCAACACTCCAACACGCCCATGCGTCGCTCCACTGGTACAGTCGTGTCCCTGGATCTTTCTCACGCTACCGTGCCCCTGGCACTCCACACACTCCGCCGCGTCCATGCACTGCGGGCCGCTAATACAGTCGTGTCCCTTGGCTCTCTATCACACTGTCACGCCCCCCGCATTGGTCCGTCTTTTCACCACAATATGCACACCTTGCCTTAGTTGTGGAACTTGCTTCAACCCACTCCCCAGAGTGTGCAACATCCCACGAGGATAGGCGACTCCTCCGAGACACTATCTCTGCTAGGGAGCTCCAAGTGTTCCAACATGAATACTCTCCTTCCGCTAGGTAGACGGCTCCTCCAGGATGCTACCTCGGCCTGTCGAGTAGGGGACTCTTTTGGGACACTACTTTGGCGCGCTGCGAGTGCTCCGGCACAAGGACTCACCCATGGGGATAGGCGATTCCTCCAGGACACTATCTCCGCCAGGGAGCTCTAAGTGCTCCGGCATGAAGAATCCCTTTCTCCGCAGGTAGACGGCTCCTTCGGGATGCTACCTCGACTCGTTGGGTAGGTGACTTCTCTGGGACACTACCTTAGCGAGCTCCAAGTGCTCCGGCACAAGGACTCACCCGTGGGGATAAGAGACTCCTTCGGGACACTATCTCCGCCAGGGAGATTTAACTCCCCTTCTGCCAAGTAGACGGCTCCTCCGGATGCTACCTCAGTTTGTTGGGTAGGCGACTCCTCTAGGACACTACCTTGGCGCGCTCCGAGTGCTTAGGCACGAGGACTCACCCGCAGAATAAGTGACTCCTCAAGAACACTATCTCTGCCAAGGTGTCTGCATGACTAGCCTACGTGCTCCGACACTGGGGGCCTTCATCGGCACCCCTAGGGACTATGACTCCTGGGTCACTCCGAGACGGGAGCAGGTCTCCAGAGGGTATTGCACCTAGTCCCCTGGCAGTTGGGCGTCGGGTCTTTCCCACCGCTGCCAGGTTCTCGGCATCTCTCGATGCCCTGTGGGACTCTGCAAGGGCCTTGGACTGGTGACTAGATAAAGGGGGTGCTCTAGCCTTACCAGACCTGTGGGAGCCAGTCTTTCCAGACAGACAGAGCGACTTTGTGAAGAGCATGCAGGGTGAATATGCGATCCGACAGTCCATGGAACACCGGCACCTGTGGACCCCTCGGTGATGTGTAACTCTCGGGGAGTTTACATTTTTCAGACATTTTCTCATTTTCACTCTAGAACTCTAGAGAGAGAAACATATAGGACCTTTACTCAGGACCTAAGTATCGGACTGTGACTATCGATGTATTCATCTCGTGCCATCGCCCTCGCAGCCTTGCCACCCTCAGGCTTTGTCTCGGAAGCCCTTGGTCTCTATTGTTGTTCTATCCTTGCTATGTCTCACATTAGCATACTAACATCTGACCCGGACTGTATTCCTTGTGGCACCTCTACGTCGACTATGAACACACTTTCCTTGGCATCAAGAGTGTTATTAAAAAAAATGAGAGTGTTTTTAACTTCTTACAGGATATCAAAACTCTTTCCTTAAAATACTCTTATAGGAATATATTTTCTTGTTAGGAATAAGGGTTGTTTTGACTTTTGATTTAAAACTCCTATTTTTTCATTAATTAGTAACCATTGTGAATAAGAGTGTTATTTAAAAGTAAAAATGTTCTTGACTCTCATAGGATATCAAGCCTTTTCTTTAAAATACCCTTACTAGATTGTATGCTTTTATAATAGTTAACGGTTGTTTTGACTTTTACTAAAAAAATCATGTTGTTTTTGACTTCTTGTAGGATATCAAGTCTCTTTCTTCAAAATACATCTATTGGAATATATGCTTTTGTTAGAATTAAGGGTTGTTTTGACTTTTTACTTCAATTTTTTTCTTCCATGAAGTCTTCTTTTTGAATCAGAGTGCTATTTGAAAATAAAGTGTTCTTGATTCTCATAGGATTTCAAGCCTCTTTTTTAAATTACCCTTGTCCGCAGGGGTAGAACCAGCATTTTTTTTTCAGGGGGTGCAAATATTATATCGAATTCACCAAAAAAAATTTATTAGTAAAATAATAGTAAAAAACAGAGTGCACTTGAAAAGCATACAAAAGGTATTCTTTAAATCTCAAATTAAGAATTAGCAAGCAAATTAACTAAACATATTTTTTAAATCCCAATGTAATCACTGAAATTAAACTAAAATTTAAGAACTTACCTCACAGTCAATAGTGCAGAGAAGCATTAGTGAGTATTCAGTAGCCTTAATCCGTCCTTCCAGTTCCAGATTTGGTCGGACCGTCGGAGTGAGTCACAGACTCATGGTCGTCGCCTCGTCGGTCATTGTCACTGCGTCTTGGTGGTCAGTGCTCGATGAGGTCATCTTTATCTATCAGTCTGTCACCGTCACAAGCCGTCAAGGTCGTGGTTGGGTTAAAGTGAGCCGGTCACGGTCCAGATCTGGTCACAGCCCACGGGTTTACCATCTCGGTCGTTGGTCAGAGACTCGGAGTGAGTGTGAGTCACCGGTCGACGGTCGTGGCTTGAGCCTCAGTCCTCAATAGTCATGGGGGGAGAGAGAAGGAGAGAGTGAGAGAGAGAGGTGACTGTCTCGGGGGACGGGGTATAGGGGAACAGGGTCTCGTGGACAAGGCGTAATTCCTGAAAAGTGCAATTTCCAAAAAATAAAAAAAAAAAAATTTTTCTTTTTCAAAATTTGAGAAGGTGCACTACCCCCCCCCCCCCCCCCGCCCCTGGTCCCAATGTAGTTCTGCCCATGCCTGTCAGAATACATGCGTTTGTAATATTTAAGGGTTGTTTTGACTTTAATAAAAATAAGGAAAAGACACTATTAAAATTTTATAAAATCACCCTTGAACTCCTGCATGCTCTATGATTACTCAAAAACTTCCTATTAAAACCTACCACCACCATTCACGTTAACACTAAACTTGCTTAGGGCTACTATATCTTTCCATCAAATTTGATTAAAAAAATAGCCTGCTATTAACAGAGTATTCTATAGCCTTTTAGGAGAAATGTAATACAGCTAAACTAAATTGAATATTCTTTCAGAAACTCACTCATTTTTTAATTTTGTATTTCATATTTTTATGTTGATGGTAATGTGTATGCGAAGGATTCCTCGGAGATGGTGCGCGACAGCGGGAGACGGGCATTGTGGAGCCGATGCGCGGGCGATGGGTGTCACGGAGAAGGCGTGCAGAGACGACACAAGGCTGCGAACAACGAGCGTGGTGGAGACGACACGCTGGCGACGATGGGTGTTTCATAGTCATGGGTGATGGTAAGCATTGTGGACACGTTTGAACGAGTGCAAAAGAAAGGTGGCCGACCCCCCCAAGGCAAGATGGCTGACCTTTCCCCCTAGGGGGGAGTCACGCTAACTTTATCGGTGCATGTTAGCATAAGTTTGGGTGGCACCAAAGCTGTTACGATGGCGACCATGGGTCGCACAAAAAAATATTTAGTTGTAAATTATCGTGAAAAATTAATGAAATATGCACATGACTTAAGCGTGCACATTTTGACCGGTTGAAAGCGTTAAAAATTGGCTGTTGACTATGGTGACATGTCATGCAAAACGGGACCCCAGGTGAGCCCTTGGGTTGGGAACAAATATCCAAAGTTTGTTTAGAGGTAACGTAATTCTATATTGTTAAGTTCAGCTGCTTAATATAACGAATGCTCCTTTTTGAGTATGTAAGTTCGAAGAGGGTGTTGATTTAAGAGTTTATTTAGCTTTCAATTCCAAAGAGGTAAGCTCCCTGCGCTCTTCTAATATTAACAAACTTTGACTTTTTTAGGACAAGCCATGATAATTATAAGGTTTATTTTAGGCGTCAGCTTTTACCATACATATCACATTATTATCAGCATCAATATTCTTTTTTTTTTGCCGGGAAAACATTGTTCTACTTTTCAGGATGGAGCATTTTATTCGATGTTAAATGATTAATAGGCAGCATGATTGACAAACATTGTGTCTAAGTCAAATTTGAAAACATCGCATGTATTAGATAAGAGAGCTATCGAATATGGAGCGACACACCTAACCCTCCAAAACAAATTTATAAAGATATTATTACAAAATTATGAATATGTAAATGTTATTTGACTAAGTGTACAGTTTGAATCTTCTATTCTTGTATATGATGAAGTCACTTTACCACTTCAATAAGTTATGCCTTAGAGGCTTAATCAAAGAGAAAGGTGAAAGAAAATCATTGCTAAGAGCTAAAAAATAGATTAGATAAGAGAAAATTCTCTGTGAATCATAAAAACCGAAGAAGCCTATTCACCCATAAATAGCAATGGCCGAAAATAACCTACAAAATTATGATTTCAATCATTTGCTGTTAAGAAATTTCCACACAATGACTTTTTATTTAAAAATGTTGAAGTTACATGTCAATGACTCATTTATAATGGAATAAGAACTGCAGCGTACTTGAGGTCCTAGCCAGATACTTCTTTTTGTTTATAAAACTAAACATGTTTTCTGATATTGTTATGATTTCTAGCGGTTTTCTTAAAAGTAAAGCACATTATTGTTTCACAAATCTAATACAGTAACCATCTTTCATACTATCTTTTGATTCTATTCTTACTCCAAAGTCCCATTCACACATCCACTTGATTTTTTTTATATAATCTTTTTCTAATTTAATGAGTTCAAATCAGAGGCTGCTTAAAAATTATAGAGATTAAACACACTCAAATGTGGAGAACCATACTTGTATAAATGATACGGGTTGCAGTCAGTCCATGTTAGTAAAGAACTTATTTAGGTACATTCACAAGACACATGGAAAAATAAACCAAAGTTCATGAAGTAAATATAGTAAAGAAAATTTTTGTAGGTTACAACCTAAGTAAGAAAGTTAATGAGAGTAAATAATATATAAACATTCATATTAACTAAAAATGGACCTCATGAGGGCCAAAAGTATATACCATTAAGCCTAAGTTAGCGTTCAAGAAATATAACTATCACAATCTTTGTTCTCAAGCTATCCTGGTCGTACCCAAGGGCTCATTAGGGGTCCCTCTTTGCACAAACACATCGACATGGTCAACGTCAATTCTTTTCAACACATTAAACCGGTCAAAGTGTGCACGCTCATGTCACGTGCGTTTCTTGCTTTGCACGCCTTAGTCACCAATTATTTCATGTTAGCGTGACTCACGGTACCACATTCGTGTCGCCGCGACCACCCAAGCACCTTTTTGCCAAAATCATCCACCGACAGTGCAACCGGAGCAACGGGGTCAAGGGGAAAAGGCCTTGGCCAAACCCATTGGGTCGGCCTCGGCCTCCCATTGGGGGTTGGCTTTGGCCTTCTCCCCCCGGTTCTTCACTTTTCGTGCAAAGTCCTTTTTCCATTTTTTTCACTTCGTACTCTTTGTATGTGACGTTGGCACCTTGTTCTTCACATGGGTACAATTCACGTTGACGCGCTCGTCGTAATGCAACTTCCGGATTCATCATTGCCCATCAAAACACCTACCGTCAGCGCGCACGAAGTTCACCAAGAAGGGGGAGTTGGCCATTAGCCTTGGCCACCCCCTAGGGTCGACCTCGGCCTCCCCAAGGGTCGACCTCAACCTCCCCAAGGGGGTTGGCCTTGGCCTTCCCCCAATTGTTGGCCTATGGCCTCTCCTTTCGCTCGCACTTGTTTTCTCGAGTCCTTGCACCTCCACGATGTTTACGAATGTTCGTACATCAACCTCGCGACATCCGTCGTGCATCAACCTCGCGACGTCCATCGTCCATCAACCTCATGACATCCGTCGTCCATCAACCTCGTGATGTCATCGTGCATCAACCTCGCGACGTCCGTCATCCATCAACCTCGCGTCGTCCGTCGTGCATCAACATCGCGCCGTCCGTCGTGCATCAACCTCGCGATGTCCATCGTGCATCAACCTCGGGATGTCCGTAGTCCATGAATCTTGCGACCTTCGTCGTGCATCAACCTCGCAACGTCCGTCGTGCATCAACCTCGCGACGTCTGTCGTGCATCAACCTCGCAATGTCCCTCATCCATGAACCTCGCGACGTCCGTCGTGCATCAACCTCGCGACGTCCGTCATACATCAACCTCGTGACGTCCGTCGTGAATGAACCTCGTGACATCCGTCGTGCATGAACCTCGCGACGTCCGTCATGCATCAACCTCGTGACGTCCGTCGTCCATCAACCTCGCGACGTCCGTCGTGCATCAACCTCGCCACGTCTGTCATCCATCAACCTCGCGACGTCTGTCATGCATCAATCTCATGACATCCATCATCCATCAACCTCGTGACATCCGTCGTCCGTGACTGCATACCGCTCCCGCGATGCCTATTGCCCAAAGGCGCACACTACCACCGAATGACCCCTCACCGACGACCGCATACCATCATTCCGAACTTTGTCATTACTACATGCTGCATTCATTATCTTGCTATGACAAGTACACTTAGCTCACATCATGTCTTCAGGACACCCGACGCGTGCCCTTGCGCCATTGTCATGATACGTGCCCAGACACCAAGTATTCTTCTGTGACGTTCGTCGCGCGCCTGTGCGCCATTGTCATGATACATGCCCCCGGCACCAAGAATTGCTACGCGACGTTCATCGCCGTGTCCATGCACCATTCCGATAACATGTGCCCCGGCACCAAGTATATCTCCGTGACGTTCGTCGCCGCGCCCATACGCCACTTCCATGACACGTGCCCCCGGCACCAAGTATATCCCCACGACATTTGTCGCTGTGCCATTGCGCCATTCTCATGATGCGTGCCCCCGACACCAAGTATTGTTCCGTGACGTTCGTCGTCGCACCTGTGCGCAATTATCATGATACATGCCCCCGGTACCAAGTATTGCTACGCGACGTTCGTCGCCGCGCCCATGCGCCATTCCCATAATATGTGCCCCAGCACCAAGTAAATCTCCGTGACGTTCGTCGCCACGCCCATACGCCACTTCCATGACACGTGCCCCCAGCGCCAAGTATATCCCTGCGATGTTCGTCACTGCGCCCTTGTGCCATTCTCATGATGGGTGCCCCCGGCACCAAGTATTGTTACACTACGTTCGTCGCCGCGCCCATGAGCCATTCCCATAACATGTGCCTCGGCACCAAGTATATCTCCTCAACATTGATCGTCGCACCCATATGCCACTTCCATGACACGTGCCCCCCACACCAAGTATATCCACGCGACGTTCGTGCCTGCACCCTTGCGCCATTCTCATGACATGTGCCTCAGCACCAAGTATATCCCCGCGACGTTCGTCACCTGCGCCCTTGCGCCATTCTCATGACATGTGCCCTGACACCAAGTATTATCTCTGCGACGTACGTCGCCGTGCCCATGCGCCACTTCCATGACATGTGCTCAGGGCACCAAGTTTTGTCTAATGCCGTCGGCATCGCGCCCATGCACCACAATCATGTTACATGCTTTCGGGGGGCTCCGTTCGTAGTGCTCCGGCATTAGGACCCCTCACTATGGCATGAGCTCACAACCTTAAAGCCATCACCGGCACAATCAACAGTGGGATGGGCTCACAACCTTAAAGCCATCGCCGGCACAATCACAGCGAGATGGGCTCACAACCTTATAGTCATCGCCGCCACGGGATGGGCTCACAATCTTAAAGCCATCGCCTTCACAATCATGGGGGCTCCTGCACGAGGACCCCTCGGAGCGGGATGGACTCACAACCTTATAGTCATCGCCACCACGGGATGGGCTCACAACCTCAAAGCCATCACTGGCTTCATTTTGGGGGGGGCTCTGCTCGTAGTGCTTCGGCACGTGGACCTCTCGCAGCGGGATGGACTCACAACCTTATAGTCATCGTCGCCACAGGATGGGCTTATAACCTCAAAAGCCATCGCCGTCTTCATTTCGGGGGGCTCTACTCGTAGTGCTCCTGCACGAGGACCCCTCGTAGCGGGATAGGCTCGTTACCATGCTATCACCGTCTTCATTCCGGGGGGCTCCATTCGTAGTGCTCCGGCACAAGGACCCTTCACTGTAGCGGGATAGGCGACTCCTTTGGGACACTATCTCTGTCAGGGTGTCTTCGTGACTGGCCTACGTGCTCCAGCACTGGGGGCTCGCGTCGGCACCCCTATGGACTATGACCCCCAGGTCACTCCGAGACGGGAGCAGGTCTTCAGAGGGCATCGGGCCTAGTCCGCCTGGCAGTTGGGCATCGGGTCTTCCCCACCACTGCCAGGCCTGTGGGACTCTGCAAGGGCTTGGATTGGAGGCTAGATCAAGGGGGTTCTCTGGCCACACAGGCGCTGTGGTAGCCAGTCTTTCCAAACAGATAGAGCGACGCTGTGCGGGGCAGGCCGGCTAAATATGCAATTCAACAGTCTGTGGAGCACCAGCAACTGTGGACCCCTCGGTGACATGTCACTCTCGGAGAGCGCCACGTGTTGCGTGATGACATCATCATCTCAACCTCTAGAAATAAAGGTCTTGAGAATTCATTTAAGGGATTGGGACATTTTTTACGGTTGGACATTTCTAGAACACTTTCACTTTCTCACTCTAAAATCCTAGAGAGAAAAACATACAGGACCCTGACTCTGGACCTAAGCATCGGACAGTGACTGTCATCGTGTATTCACCTTGTGCCATCGCCCTTGCCCTCGCAGCACTTCCACCCTCAGGCTCTGTTTGGGAAGCCCTTGGTCTCTGCCTTTGCTATGTCCCACATCATCACACTTGGCATCTGACTCGGACTGCATTCCTTGTAGCACCTCCACGTCGACTGCGAACCAACTTTCCCTGGCATCAATCTTTAATTAAATGAAACACTTTTGGTATTAACTAGACAACCAACACTAGCTACATTGATACAACAGGAATGTATGTCTCTATCTCTAATATAAGTGTAATATTTTTCCATTGGCCGGTAGAACATCGAAGGGGTTATTGAAATTATTTGGCCACTAGGTTTATCTAGAGAGACTGTAACTCATGATCTCAGTAGGTTGTTGTTTCGTGGCTTCATAAATTTTGATATTAAGTTATTTTCCAGTCTTGTTGAAAAACGTGATTGACATGCTTGTTCCATGTTTCTATGAGCCAAATATTTTGACTTACGCCCATGTTCTCATATGCCAATTGCTTAGTAATTAATATGTTAAATTGTGTATGTACTTTCTCTTAATTGTTTACTTGATTTTTGTTGTGATGCATATTGATTTTTCTAACTATGAACCTCTTAAATATTGATGTTCACGTGCATCGCACGTGTACTCAACTAGTACTACCTATTAAAGTACAAATATTGTAAATCAATTCTGGACAATTATTTCATCCGTTAAGTACGTCAATAACAATCATACACTCCATTTATGACTACTTTTTAAATTTGGTTAAAATCAAATGAACATTGGATAATGAACATGTTCTAAACATTGGGAAATGAAAAGTCTCATGACAAAGAAAAACAAAACAAAAAAAATCCCATTATTACTCCCGTTCTAATTTGGTTGGAATGAAATAAACAATGAATAATGAATGCTCTCTAAATATTTGGTAATTAGAACTGTGATATAATTATTTTTCTTTCATTTTTTGGGTTCGTAAACAATTAAATAATTGTAAAAGTAACAAAGGAAAACAAAACAAAGAAGCTAAAATACGTGAAAAATTAGTTAACAAACCAAAAATTGTTGAAAATACAAAAACAGAAAAAATGAAAAACAAGGTTAATATGCATCAAAAATGAAAAAAAAAGGCTTAAATACGGTGCAAATTAACCACAACTTTATACACAAATTGTACTGCTATTTAAAGCGAGATTACTGACTATTGAGAACAAAGAAGAACCATGGTACTAAGCATGTAAAAGATGCTGTAAGAAACTGACAATCACAGAAAACGAACGGGCTTGTAAGGATGATAAACATGAACTTCGAATATCTTATGAATCAAGGTAAACTAGGAAAATTAAGATATTCAACAGGTATTCATAACATTGTTTGATGCAACCAAAATTTTAATTGGATGTTCAGTCTCAAGATTCATACAATCAAAGAAGGTACACAAATTCATAATTATATGCCTTGTAAAAATTTAGACAAGAACGACGTCTAACACTAAAAATTACATGCAGAATGGAAAGAACCTTAAGAAATTGGAAGGGAAAGAATTTAGCTTCATCAGTAGGATGGATAAAAAGACAGAAATGACAGAATCCGAGCAAGGTTGATAGCTCATGAAGTTTAAGAATACTATCTAACACAAGAAAATGATTAAAACCATCCAATAATAGCTGAAGATCCAGTGCACAAAAAAAAGATCAATTTAATGAAGGCTAAGATGATATTATATAATAAAGTAAAACTACATATTCTCATTCTACATACTAAAAGCTGAAAGCCTACTGCCTGCATCATGAGTGACTCTCATAACACAAGATTATTAATTTTATACACATTCACTACATCTTATTATTGAAATCAGAAAGTACATTTATTCTAATGTATTGTTTTATATATAATTGATTTATATCTACACATGCATAGTAGTTATATATATTGTGAGTGTTAGTTTGCAGTTTGGACATATATAATATTTCAAAAAACCTCTCACTGATCGTTCGCTAAAAACATCCCTTTCCCTTTGTTGGTGTTTAAAGAGAAAATGAACTGGCCTCCTGCCTCAATGCTGTAATCAATAAATAATGGTTGTCTCTTTGTAAACTTATTTATCTAAACCAAAAAAGAAAAAGAAAAAAAAAATTGTCTTTCTAAGGCTTTGAGTTCTTCTTAATTGTTTATTATTCAATGAAATTCTTTTCTTAAAATAAAAAAACTTTTTTTTTGTCATCTCGTGATGAATAAGGGGAAAAAAATCTAAAAAGCTCACATAAACAAACCAAACTATAATAGAATGATGAAAATTATAAATCTTAACTTTAGACCATAAACCAATTTAACAAATTACAAAAAAGAAAGATGTAGATTGATTCTTTTAGTTTCTCTATTTACTTTTCTTTTCAGCAGCAAAATCAAACATTTCTTCAATCCAGAAGTCTGCAAAGAAGATTTTCAAACATTGATCACAATTGCAAACATCAAATGTACATTTCTTATAGAACAAGTCACAAAAGAAATAAGAACATAATTGAATTATATTATTTAATCCTTAAAAGCTAATAATATAACCTCAAAAATTACTCTCGACACATTCACGTGAAATGCACGTGCTCCATATTAGTAAATGTATGTGTGTGTGTGTGTGTATCAAAGCTGAGAGAAAGTGACTACATCATGGCTTACGTGTACACTTTCCTATCTCATAACATGGACTTTCTTATTTTGACTTTTAAAAAGCATTTTGAATTTACTCACCATTGTAATAATGATTTGGATTCATTTTTTTCTCTCACTCTCTCCTATTCAATTTGATTTGAATTCTTTTTTATCATTTGATTTTCAACCAACTAAATAGAAATTATAATTCTCTCTCTTCTATGTCATGATATTCCACTTAAAAAAGTTATTTATATCATGCAATTTTTTTAATTCCTAAGATTTACCAAAACTAATTCTCTATAAATTACCTTTAATCTTTTTTGACGTTTAGAGAAGCCCAATATTCTCTATTAGGTTTTCTCTCTAGCAAACATAATCTCCCTCTTTTGATTTCATTATAAGTTTATATATGTAGTTTACTCTCCCATTTTATTTTCAATCATTTGTACGTTATAGATCTTTACTGTTTTTATTATTAGTATAATAATCACTATTTATGTTATTGGTTGGGACATACCGTTTCAATCATTTTATGTATTATTTTTCATTTTTATTTATTAATAAAAGCTAACAATTATTACACAAGTTCATTTTTAACGAAAAAAAATTGGTTGGAAACTCATATAAAAAGGTGAAAATATTATTATGATTATTGTGTTGTCACTATCAATTTTGTTATTGTTATTAGGCATATAAGGACAACATTTTTAGATCAGTACTTTGACAGTTGTTCCCTGCCTACAAAACACATGATCAAAACTAATTTATCTATTAATCTCTCAAAATATTACTGCTTATCCATGTTGACCAACGTGTGGAGCATGTGAAGCATTGTCATCCATTATCAACATGACATTTCTTATAGGATAAATAGTCACCAATTCATCCAATAGCAATTTAAGAGAGTGTTATTTCTAACAAAATTTTAAGCTTAAAAAGGTCTCCAGGGCTTCCATATATACTTGTGCCTTTCTGTCACAACAATTGGAGAGGAAGGGCATAAGAGTCAATTTACCAAAAGCACAATTGCTTTACTCTATGCTGTTTTTGTATGTTTGGAGCGGCAAAACTCTGACCACTTTTCTAATACCCCGAACATTGGTAATGTTAACCGGTTAGTTTAATTTAAGCGTCGACTTTTTGTGTAAGATTTAGTGTAAATTTTTGTAAGCGAAATTTTTATCGGTAATCATTAGCGACGAAATTTTGCTAAACCATAAGTTATAAATTAAAGATGGCAAATATAAGTGATATTGATTGAGGTATTGGTGACAATTAGCGAAACAATTTTTTAAGAGCTTTTAGCAACGATTTTTTTAGTTAGCATCGATATTTTTCGTTTAGCGACTTTGAGTGTCGATTAGTGTAGCGGGTATGTAAGTACAGTTAAGTTATTCTACTGTAAATAACTACTTTGGGCCTTTTTGTAATGATAGTGTTTCGGGTTAGTTTTAAATAACTAACGAAAGTATAGGGGATTTTTAGTCATTTGCCATTCTAGGGTTTTACATATATAGAGATGAGTTAGGGACCAACCGACCTTAGTGTTTCTACCTTTGTTTTTCTGGTTCACGATATATATATATATATATATATATATATATATATATATATAGAGAGAGAGAGAGAGAGAGAGAGAGAGAGAGAGCACGGCTGTGAAGAAGAATTTTTTCGGCAAACGGATAGAATTTCTGGTAATTTATTTTTAGCTTTTCTCTCTCTGAAATAATTTATAGATTTCAGTGTGAGAGACCATGGCAGCCACGATTGTCGAAGAGAAGAGGGAGCTTGGGCAGCCATGGGACTGCAGTGTGAGAGAGGGAGTGAGATGTGGGTGCTGTGTATATTTAGGTGTGTATCGTGCATGTCTTGGTGGATCTGAGAGGTAAGGGAGAAAGATAGAATAAGCTGCGTGAATCAGGTGTGGATTCTGCCATGATTTTCTGTGTGTTTGGGAGAGGTGAGGCTGCCTAGAAGACAGCCTCTGTGTGTGTGTGTGTGTCTGTTTGTAGCATGTATTTTAGTGTGTGGGGTGTAAGATGGAAGGTTGTGGGTGCATTGTGTGTGAGGAGAGCATGAAATAGCTGCCATAATGGCAACTGGGCATGTGTGTTGAACATGCGTGACCTAGTTTGTGTGTATACCGTATATTTTGGAGGAGAAGTGGGGTGCATGACCTGTGTTAGTGCAGTGTGAAGTATGTAACTGTGTGTGTGTGTGTGTGACAGTGTGGTGGTGAGTGTTTGTGCAACCGTGGGGGTTTGTGCGTGATATGGGTGTAACAAGGGGCATCTGTGTTAGGTGTTGTGTGAGTGTGTACTGTGTGCGTGCGTTCTGTGTGCTGTGTGTGAGTGAGTTGTATGAGGGAGAAGATGGGTGGCAGCTAGGCGTGTGTGTGTGTGTGTGGAGCAGCCTGTGTGTGAGTATTGTGCACTGAGTGTGGTGTATCAGGTTTGTTTTGTGAATGGGTGATGGATACCTGTGTGGGTGTGTTGAAGGGTGCTCGAGTGTGTATGTATGTGAGTGAATATGTGGGAGTGTGTATGTATGTGAGTGAATATGTGTGTATGCTATGTGCCGTGAGAGTGTGTGTTGTGCATGCTTGTGTGTGTATTTGGCAAAGAAGAGTGAGGCAGTAGCTTAGATAGAAGTATGTGTGTGCGTGTGTGCGCCTGTGTGTTTGTGACCAGAGGAAAGCTGCTAAGGCAGCTAGTATGTGTGTGTGTGTGTGTGTGGGTGTTGAATGCATATGTGTGCATATGGGTCTGTGTGTGTGTGAGTATTTTGTATGCATGAGTGCGAAATATTTGTTGGATATAAATTCGTTTGTGTGTGTTCTGAGACAATAAAATACAACAATTTTTGGGTGCATGTGTGCTGTGTGAGTGTGTTTGTATGTGCTGGGTTTTGTGTGAGTGAATGTGGTGAATGCTTGAATGAGTGTGTGGGTTTGCAAGGAAGAGAGAGAGAGGTATTAAGGGCTGTTTGGATGTTGGGTTTTGGACTGTGAGCAAAAGGGAAGAAGAAGAGAAATACGGATCGGTTAACGAGTTCGCGTTAAGTTCGACATGTGAATAGACTAGCGCACGGTTATTTCTAGAACATAAAACCTTACAATATAGTACTTTAGGCCATATTAGAATTTATGGCAAAATTTTATAATTTTCTGAAAATGTATGTATTTTTAATATTTTCTACAATTTCAGAATTGTAAAATTCATTTGGAGCTTTAAAACACATGAAAATGTTCTAAAAAATTAGAGTAATGTTTATATGCTATAAATAAGTCTCAGTTTAAATTTGATGATTTTTGGAATTGATTTGCTATGATTTTCTTATTGCATTGGTTATAGCAAAATGAATAAGTTAAAAATAGTTTTAAGGCCTTTTAAAATTTTATTTTAATTTATATAATTTATATATATATATATATATATATATATATATATTTTAAAGTTCTTATAAAAATTATGGGACTTAATTTTCAGCTAGAAGCAATTTTGGCAATTTATGGGTTTTTAATGTATTTAAAGAAATTATTTTTAATTTAAAAATATTCAAAATTTCATATTTTAACTTTTTATAGTGTTTTAAGCTATAAAATTGTTTTATTATAAATTTTAGAGTATCGTTACATGTTAAGGAATGTACAAGATTTTCGGTTACGTTGCCGTGTGTGGGACCTGCTTTGAGTTGTGTGATTCCGGGGTTAGAAGCGAGCGCCGTTTGTGTTGTTTATATTAGATTTATAATATAGTAACATAGATTGTATTCTAACATATGAATTTACCAATCTAAGTTTGTTCAGAGAATTTCGATCGAGGTTTGGTAGCATTGCTTAGCTTGGACCGAGGTAAGGAATTCTATCCGAACCCTATGTCATTACTCTGATTTCAAATGTATATAATCACAGCTTTACATGCTACATTGATTGTTGATTTTGTGTTTAAGATAGAAGATGTTTTGAAACTGTTCATGAAACCCTAATTTGAAGCTGATAGCGATCGTTTGAAATTCATTATTCTCATTTGTATTTTTAATTCAATCATATCGTTGTAAAACATTTTGAAATGTGTTTAAATTACTTGAATATTGACATGCGTTAGTAAACTTGGGAGTTATGAGGATGGTCTGTATTGTTAGAGTTATAAGGATGGTATGTTGGTTAGGTTAAACTAGTACCTAGATGGACTAGTCAGTGTACATATACATATGTAAAATGTATCGAGCACTGCCGGGGTGGCTTTGCTACAGCATACTACTCATGTTCAATGTTTCCTATTTATGTTTTATTGCACTTGACGTGTTTTTAAATGATTATTGATTTAAGGGATTGAGTTGATACTCATCCATATGTTTATATTGAAATGTTGTGGTTTTCTTTGAAAACCCTTTTTAAAATTATCATTTGATTGTATATAGAAAAATCATTTGAATTGCTTTGTTTCTCCGTTTAAAAGTTGTTATTTGGTTTAAATGTAAAATTGTCCATATCGTTTTTGTTGTTTAAATATTTTATCGACCTTACTAGGGTCTTGAAAGCTCACTCTCCTTTGACTTCCTTTCCGCAGGTGATAAGCAACATTAGGTTGAGGTTGCCAGTGCGGATTGGAGTCGAGCGTAAGGAAGTGAATTTAAATTTTTAGTATTGATCATTAAGACCCCGGTACGGGTAAACTTTCCTAGCTTGTTGTTTGATTTAAATTAATTTGAGGAATTGTAACGATTAGAAGCTCTGAAATAGGTTTTCATAGTTAGTTATTTGAATTCGAGGTTTTTATGTTCTTAAGTAGTGATTGTTTTAACGCTCCGAGAGTTCGGCGTGATAACGTTTGGAAAAGTTTGGTTGTCAAAGATTCGAATTTTCGGGGTATTACAACTTTTCCCGCTTGTTTAGTTTCATTGCAAGTTGAATTCAAATTGTCGAGCCTCGAGAAGGCTCCGAAGATCATTATCAGAAAGAAGTGAAATGTAACTTTTTCTCTCATAGTTACTCTCTTTTTTCTTTTCTTCTTCGATTTTAAATTCTTCTTTTAAACTTAAGTTCTCTATAAATAACTTGACAATCACTAGAACAAATTGCTATCAGAGCCTCGTTCTTGCGATGATTATTAGTATGGTTAAAGAACACAATGGTGTTATGCGTAGAGCCTAATTCCAGTTCAGACACATTATTACAATGAAAGTATTGTACATCAAGCCCAGAGAAAACCTTTTGAGGGGGTACTTTTGTAATAATGCATGTTTTTTTTTGCTTTAGGGTTTTCTTATATATTACATCTTCGGGTTTGGAGAAATATAGAGAGAAAATGGATAAGAAGCAAGGGTTTCTGGTTGTAAGCACTATTGAATAGTGAAATTGAGATTTGAGGACGTAACCACATTCGTGAACCTCATAAACCTTGGGTTGTACGTTTGTTTTTAATTTCTCATTTTTTTCTTCGACATATTGCTTCGTTGTTACTGCATTTCGTTACAAGTGGGATAGATACCAAGAACCAAACAAAGCTAACGGTGATGGAGGTGAGAATCGGAGTTTTGGATCCTGTATTCTCTTGAGTCACGTTGGATCAATTGCTATAAAGTAACAAATCATGCTTGTTGGCTACATAAATATTTTTTCCATGACCAATAGAAGTACAGACACGTGGAATGCTAAGAACTGCATAGGAGAAGATGTTTGAGGGCACATGCGCTCATCAGGGAAGTGAGCATAACTGTTACAATTATTGAAGAAGCCTACAGTCATCAATGGTGATACGATAGGATTATGCAGTTTGATGTAAATTAAGCGAGAAACGAGATTTGAATGAAACTGTGTGGAAAGAACAACTGTCAACAGGAACGAGAAAATCAGCGGTAATGATTAACATGAATGCATGAAGTTAGAGAGTTGTCAATAAAAGATAAGGCGATCAGCAGCAGCAGTTGATAAATGGTTTCCACAAATACACGAAGGTGGACAGTTGTCAACATGGGCGGAGCGATTGATGGAAGTGGCCAGCAAATAGACTGCATGAAAAAGGACAGCTATCGACAGAAGCCAAGCAATCGATAATAATGGTCGATAAGCTGCTTTTGACAAAGGATATGGATAAATGGTTACTGGTAATCAAGGAACGGTTGCAGACAAGTGGGTATAAAAGAAATAGAAGGGCAACGGAATAAGAGGCCGTCAAATTCACAAACCAAACCTAACTTAAAAAAGTCAAGTCTGGAATGCACTTATATTTTTCTTTTCTCTTTGTCGAGTTTTCACGTGATCTGCTTTGTATCAATAGAGAATCCCATATGTTATCATACTTATGTTCGTTGTGTTGTAAGAAAAATATTTGTTTTGGTGGGTGCATCATTTATAGATTTGTTTAGTATTTTGTCATTAGTAAGTTTTCATTTTTAGTGAAGTTTTCAGACTCTAAAGGCAAAAAAATCCCACATTGTTAATCGATTGTACCGCGGGTGTACAAATTGATTATGAGTTTGCCCAGCAGCACCAACATTGGCATGCCTGGTGGGACCCTTATATCTAAAAAGGGAAACAATGCCAAGTACACGTAACAACGTTGTAAGATCGAATGGCACCAATAATGGCACCGAGACCCATACTGCCAACAATGTAGTAACTTGGGTGAAATAAGAAACACTCAAGAAACAAATGGCATGACTAAGAATAGCAACATGAACACTAATGTTTAAAACTCGGGAAGCACCAGTGGGGAAAGTTCCAACGATGCTGCCGGTCCTAATGTTAATGTTAAGATGCTGACTACCGATCAGAATGGTCAAATTTTTCTGCCAGTCGGTGAACCAGGTTAGTTCATCAATACAAGCATTGGTGGATATGATGTCTCAATTTATAAGTGTCATGCAAAACCAAAACGTTGTTTTAAACAAAAATCAGTGCAGTTCTAAAATAGTGGACGAGATGAGACAACTGGCAAAGGAAAGGACTGCCTCTGAAGGGAAGATAATTAAAGATCTGTCCGGGAAATCCAAAAGCAGACATTTTGTGCCTGCTGATGAGGGAGAGTCAAGGCCAAGTGAAAAGGGCACGGCCATAAATGGATCTAAAGGCCTTACAGCTTGGACCCACAATATTCAAGTTGCTCGGAATGGGGTTTGCCAATACAACAATGGCCAGGGCGTTAAGAGTACTTATGCCCCTCCTCATAAGAGATTAAAAATGGACTTCTTGACTTGAAAATCCTATGTTTGAGGAAATGGTTGGTGTCCCTCGACCAAACAGCTAAGGTGATAGAGCACGGTTGGTCCTATGTTTAGAGCCTAACATCATTATGAGTTTTATCTAGTGAGTGCAGGTCAATGGTACAGGCCTATCGATAGGCCTCTTTATAGAAACTATACCTTGATGAATCGACCAGATGGAAATACCCAAGGGGGTGAAAATTCCAGAGTTTAGCCTTTTCCACGTGGAAGGGAACCATTTGACCATCAAGCATGTCACGAGATTCACTCTTCAGTGTGGAGATCTTGGCCAGCACGAGTGGATCAAACTAAAATGGTTCCAACATTCATTGACCGAGGTAGCTTTTTAAGGTTTGAAAATCTACCACCAAACTCAGTGTTTTCTTGGAGATATGAAAGATTTATTCCATGCATAATTTTTTAAGATGGAACCAAAAATTTCTCTGGCAGATTTGGCTAGATTGAAACAATTTTTAAGGGAAAGTGCAGAGCAATTCTTAGAAAGGTTTAAAGCCTCAAAGAATAAATATCATTTCCAAATGCCAGAGTCAGAATTGGAAAATCTAGCTTTTAATGGCCTAGATCTTGAGATTAGAAATAAGTTTGAAGGTATGGAGTTCAAAAACGTATTTAAGTTATCTTTTAGGGTGGCTCGATATGAAAAGTTGTTGAGAGATGAGCAGGTTAGAGAGAATTCATCGATGGGGACCTATTTTCAGGATCCTATCAACTTGGAAGTAGATGCTGCATAAATAGTTAGGAAAAAGCCAGTCAATTGCAAACCTTTGATCAAAGTTAGGATTCCTATCAGCCTACCTTCAAAATAGCTTAACAATTTGAATCCGTCACCTGTGTTACAAAATATGCATTTGACATCAATCAGGCGAATAAGATCTTTGACCATCTCCTGAAGATTAAGTTCATCTAGCTTCAAGGCCCCCTTAGGACCTCTATGGATAAGAAAGCTAAATTTTGTAAGTGGCATAATACCATTATTGTGTTATTTTTTGAAATGCGGTGCACGATCAAATTAAGGTAGGGCTCTTGAAGTTGATTGACAAGGATAAGGAAGTGATGGAGTCGACAGTGACCCATTTCCAGATATGGCGCTCAATGTTAGTATGGTATCGGTTGATTATAGTCTTATCAAATGTTTGAGCGATGATGAGCGTTCATAAGGAGAGAATTTTAAAGCAAGGAAGCCACTTGAGAGGAATATCGGTAGTAGAAAGGCAAAGGAAAATGTGATATGGGCTAATGAAGAGTCTAGTTCCAATAAGGAAGTTTGTTGTTGAAACTGGGGACATCTGTATCTAAAATCGGACCTATTGGGGGACCAGTGTGTCAAAGCTACGGTTCTTCGAGTGAGTGGTAAAAAAGAATGTGGGGAAAAGAACGGATGACAAAGAATTTAGCCCGAAAGAAGATGTTGTAAGAAGATTATTGAAAGAGGAGTCAAGAACAACAAAATTTCTCGAATCAACCAGATAAGAGTTTTAAACAACCAGGTATGACCAATCAGGTGATCTATTAGAATAACAATGGGTTAGGACATTTTGGTTCGTGAATGATAAAAACTAAGATTTGGGCTATTTGATCCCAAATATGTATCCAAGAACTACAAAGGCAAAACCCCCATAATGGCTGGAGGTGAGCCAAGAATGATGAACGAGTATTGAGGGGAGCCAAAAATACTTAAGCAAAAAGTGCCAATCGAGAATCAATAGCACACAGTCGTTCAAGACAAGTTTTCGTTTTGGGGAACATCCCAAGATTTGAGCAGAAACTAAAAAAGAAGAGTTCACAGAAAATTCGCCGTCATAATGCAGAAAGAGTTGGAAATTCAACAAGCTCAATTTGAGCATAAGAAATGGACATGGACAAGAGAGGCATATTGTAAGGATACAATTGGGAGCATATAGTAAAAAGCTAAAGGAGAAGTGATGCCACAAGCGATGGTGGAGATTCAAAGTAAGAAGGATGAAAGAAAAAGAAGTTTGATGGCTGTGAAGGATAAGAGAGTAAACGTGAAGAGGATACTTTTTTTTTGTGAGCATGAGGTTAGTATCGATTGCAATATGCCATTTATTTTGCCTCTTACCTTCAAGGCAAAAGGAGAGCAATTCTCAGAGGATATAGAAGGCGTAGAGGATAGCAAGGCCCCAGTGCAAAGTAGTTTTATCCTCGAAAGAAGGGAGACTACTCTTGATGGAATGGAGCAAAACTATTCCAATAGAGGTATCATCGTTGACCATGGGAATCAGGTCATTTTGTGAACACCCTCCCCCACGGAGGGGTGCAACGCTCAACAAGCTGGTTAACATATATACCTAAGGGTAAATAGAGCTTTACTGCAAACATCTAAATAAACAACGGAAGTATGGCTAAAACGTTACAGTCATTCATAAGTGAAAAGATGAACATAACATTATATTAAAGATTACCTCTCTTTATGCAATTACTACACTCCAAAACAAAAGAAAAACAACTAAAACTCTGTTCACCCAGCGTTATACTCTTGATTCTCCTCAAGTTGATCATCTTCATCCCCTGGCAAATATTTCGACTCTGAACCTAGAAAAAAAGTATCGGGAATGGGTCAATCTGATGGCTCAATAGGGTATCCGGTGATTCTAAGTCAAAACATGAATTGATTATATTATGAATTATTAGTACATACATGCAAGTTCACTTGAACAGATGATACATATGTACTAATAACGTAACATAATCCAGTATGACTTACAAACATTTTCTAAAACTTGCCTTCAAAAAGAAACGTGAATAGCATATGCAGGATTTGAAATCTTGTAAAACATATACGAAAATGGCAAGCAAGACCTAAATTTTAACTTGATTTTAATAAATATAATAAAAGTATTATAAACAAGTTCAAGACAAATATGAGACAAGTACGGGAATACTAATATCCAAATATGCCTCTCATGCACAAGCCAACCTTCCCTGAGTGCGAAAAACTTTTCGTATCGCAACTAACTGATATAGTGAGTTCGATATGGGAAGTCCAGCGTCATCACAAGCATGCCAATAATTCCTTTCAAAAAGTAGTACGTATTATCAAGATGTGAATGAGAATGAGAACCCTGGCCAGATAACCCCAAACCCCGACAAATATCACCTTCAACTCACTTTTTTCCTCCTCCTTCGCGTCATATGCATAATCATGTACAGATATTAACAAAGTTGTCACCGAGCATATCACGAGATATTTTATCCTTCTCAAGTCATACTTTTCATATTATCAACAAAACATAATTCCACGTAACATGCCAAACATGTAGATTGAATTTTAAATGCACAAACTAATTTGGTAATGAAGCAAGAAATAATTTGACGTTCTTCCTTAAATACCCTACACTCATGTATACTTTTATAAGCATGTAGTTATTTAAGTATCCCTTTAAGACCCACAGATTACCTAGTTATCCACCATTAGCCTAACACAACAACACAAGGAGCTAATAGTTTAAGTGATATAATCTGCCCAGTGTTTCAATTGGCAGCAAGAGTAGTTTGTACTAAAAAAATCATAACAATTAGTTACAAGGTCTCTACAATAAGACTATATGTTTTAGAAAATTGGACTTAAAGAAATATATCCTAGTATTTTATTTGACACGAAAATATCATTTTAAAGTCATGTTAAACCTTTCCAAAATTAGACTTCAGAATATGTCCAACAACAGTTTTACAGAACATATTTCAAGCCACAAATTTTAAACCATAATAATAAAACTTAAAATAATCTGAAATTTGATGCGTATACTTTATATATGTAGTAGTATAACATATAAAATAACCATGCCCATATTTTAACTAAAAGTATTCATTTTAAAGCACCAAAATTACTTCAATTTTAAGACTGTTCTGCATGCTTTCCAAACATAGTTAAGATACCTCACTTAAAATCATTCCAAGAAAGTTTATAAGTGTTTCACTCTCATAATACTTCTTATAAATGCTTTAAAATCGTAAAAACATAAGCTAACCTACCTCCAAGAAAATCAAACCTAAGTCAATTGAAGAAACTTGATGAAATCTCTCTCTCTCTCTATCTCTCACTCTCTCTGTCTCTCTCCCTTTTTTCCTTCTCATTCTTTCATCCATTTCTCAATTTTCTTTTCTACCCCCTTCTTTCTTATCTTTTTCTTCTTTCCAGCTATTTCGCTAGACCCTCCTCCTTCTTCTTTTTTTGTCCTTATAATTTGTTCTCTACTCTTTCCTTTCTAATTTCTCCACTAACATTTCCTTTCTTTATTCATCATAGACTGTAGTTTAGGTCAGTCACCACTTAGAGTAAGAAGTGGCAAGTATCCCCAATACACACCCCACAAAATCACATGTGCACTTGCCGCTAACCCCTTATGGTATTTTCAAATTGATCCCAAAGTTTTGCATAATTAAATTATGGCCCATAACTTAATTATAACATTTCTTTTATGTAGACAACTAATGTAACACAATTATATATCTCAATCATGTTTAAACGGGTTTTGACTTAATAAAGTGATTATAAGCTAATTAAAATCGTGGTCTCATACTATCGATACTTAAAAGAGTTTAGTCCCTAAATTCATACTTGAGGTACTTAGACCTAATCTCATCTTCACGCTCTCAGGTAGCCTCCTCAATATCATGGTATTGTCATTTGACTTTAACTAATGGAATCACCTTATTCCTCAATACCTGATCACGACGATCCAAAATCTCCACTAACTGCTTAAGATAAGTCATATTTGCTTGTATTTGAACCGACTGATCATGCAATACATGTGATGGATCTGGCCGATATTTACGCAGCATAGATACGTGAAATATATTATGTATCCCAGCTAATGAAAACGGTAAAGCAACTAGATAAGCTAGATTATCTACCCTATACCAAAATCTCATAAGGCCCAATAAACCTCGAAGATAACATACCTTTCTTACCAAATCTCATGACTCCTTTTGTTGAAGAAATTTTGATAAAAACAAAGTCATCCACCGTAAATTCCAATCCACATTGATGAGTGTCAGCGTAGCTTTCTTTGTCTACTCTGTGCTGTGTGGATACGCTGTTGAGTTAATTGTATCTAGTCAGTGGTTTCATATTCGGACCAACAAACTAGAGATCGCTATTTTCTTCCATATAACACTCATAAGGAGCCATATCAATACCTCTGTTATCATAAGAGAATTCAACATGTGGTAAATGTCCATCACATAAGCTCTCAACATATCCTCGAAAGTTTGTATAGTATGCTCACTCTGACCATCTGTTTGAAGGTGAAAGGTTGTACTGAAGGCCAACTGTGTACCTATAGCCTTCTAAAAACCTGCCAAAATTGAGAAGTAAAATGTGGATCCATATCGGAAACAATACTAACAGGAACTCCATGCGAACGAACTACCTCATCGATATACAACTTGGCCAGTTTTTCATGCATTATTTCATATTCAGAGATAGAAAATATGCAAATTTAGACAGTCTACTATTACCCAAATTGCATCATTTTTGTCCCAATCTGCGACAAATTTGCCACAAAGTTTGTGGTTATGTGCTCACATTTCCACTCAGGAATAGATAGAGGCTGTAAATAACCAACAGGCTTCTGATGTTCTGCCTTTACCAACTGGTATGTTAGGCACTTGAAAACAAATTTAGCTATATCAACTTTCGAACCATTCCACTAGTAATTTGATTTTAAATCTCTTTACCTTTAAGTGCTAAGCAGGTGAATACTATACTTACTCTGATGTGCTTATTTCAAAATCTCCTGTTTAACCTCAGCATCATATGGTACACAAACACGATTTTTAAATCTCAATATACTTTGAGAAGATAAAGAAAATTCAGGTTGCATGTCTTACTCCAACTCCGTTCTAATTTTCTGTAACTCTGGTCCTTTCCCGGAGCTTCCTTTATCAATTACATTAATGCATGCCAAACTTTAACACTAGCAAAAAAATCCCATTCTAGTTGCATGCGGCCATCAATCACAAATATCAGTCAACATATCCCATTCCTTAATTAAGCATTAAACTAGCAATCATATTCTTTTAGCTTAAGACATTAGCAACCACATTAGTCTTACCCTGGTGATATAAGATAGAAACTGAAATCAATTAATAATTCTATCCATCTACGCTGTCTCATAATCAATTTCTTCTGCAAAAATATGTGTCAAATTCTTATGATTAGTATAGACTTCAAATACTGCTCCATATAAATAAATTCTCCACTTATGCAAGGCAAAAAATAGTAGCTGCTAATTCTAGTTCATGAGTTGGATAATTCCCTTCATATGGCTTCAGTTTACACGATACATAAGCAATTACCTTACCTCTCTGCATACACACATAACCCAAATCTTTGTGAGATGCATATTGTATTACAAAATCATCATTTTTGTTAGGTAGAACCAAAATAGGGGCACTGACCACTCTATGTTTCAACTCCTGAAAACTGATCTCATATTTATCATCCCAAATAAAAGTTACTTTCTTCAGAGTCAAACGAGATAATGGACGAGAAATTTTAGAAAATCCCTCAACAAATCTATGGTAATATATCCGGCTAATCCAAAACATTACCTACCTCTGATACTATTGAAGGCATTTTTCAACTCTGTATAGCCTCAATCTTGGCCTGATCCACTGATATTTCTGCACCTGATATTATATGCCCGAGAAAATTAACTTGTTCCAACCTAAACTTTCACTTTCAAATTTAGCATACAACTTTTTATCCCGTAAGGTTTTGCAAAACAAGTCTGAGATGCTGAGCATGCTACTGGGTATCCCGAGAATAAACCAAAATATCATCAATAAAGATTACCTCAAAACTATCCAAGTATGGTTTAAATATGCGATTCATCGAATCCATAAAATCCCCGGGTGCATTAGTAAGCCCAAATGGCATAACTAAAAATTTGTAATTACCATACGTAGTCCTAAAAGTAGTCTTAGATACATCCTCCGTCCTTACCTTTAATTGATGATAACCTGACCTCAAATCCAATTTAAAAAATATCATAGCTCATTGCAACTAATCAAACAAATCCTCAATATGAGGTAACATGTATTTATGGCTACCTGATTTAACTATCTGCAGTGATCAATACATAGACGTAAGGTACCATCCTTTTTTTCTTAACAAATATTAGAGGTAAACCCCAAGGTGAAGTACTTGGTCTAATAAATCCTTTATTAAGTAAATCTTGTAATTGTGCATTTAACTTTTCAATTCACCAGGAGCCATTTTGTAGGGAGCTTTGGATATAGGTGCATTGCCTGGAACAAGCTCAATAACAAATTATATCTCCCTCTCAGAGGTGGAGTAATCAAGTCCTGAGAAAATACATCTGAATATTCCCGAACAATAGGGATGTCTTCCAATCTAGTCACTATCTTCGGACAGGCAATAGCATACACAATATACCCCACATAGCCCTTATCAAGTAACTTCTGAGTACGTAAGGCAGAAATAATAAGGACAACGGTTTGACTTATATCACCCACATACATAAATACTGACTGATCAGGTAAAGTAAATGTAACAGTATTCATAAAACAGTTAACATTAGCATGATTGTGGGATAACCAATCCATACCCAGAATAATATAAAACTCTCGCATATGTAGTGCAATCAAATAGGCATGCAATACATGGTTATTCATGTTAATCTCATATGCTTTGTACACTACTTCTATATCTGTGTATAAACAATCACCGTTAAAGGTACTGCCTTTGACCATCGAAGGTAAAGACTATGATAGCATAGGCAAATGATGTATGAATTATGGCAACATATGAATATGTAAAGCCAGGATCAATCAATACTCTAGCCAAAGTACCAGAAACTAGAAGAGTACCTCTAACAACTATAGGTGTAACACCCCAAACCATGATACTGTCTAGACAGTTGATTTGACTTTTAGCGAGAATTAGCGTTAACGATATTTTTAGAAAATTTTAGCGACAATTTTTATACCTATAGTTAGAGTCCATATTTTATGTTGCAACTTTTAGCGATGGTTACTAAAGCGGGGTAGTGTAACAACCTGTTAAAATTATTCTAGTGTATAAAATTAGCGTAAATAATTATTTCGGGCCCTTTCACAATAATAAAAAGTTTCAGGTAAACTTTGAATGACTATCGAAACTTTAAGGGATTTTTAGTAAACTTCCACTTAGGGTTTTAATATATAGAGAGAGAGAGAGCTCTGAGAAGAGGGCAGCGTCCCTCATTATTTTTACACCTACTCTTAAATGGCAGAGAGAGATAGAGAGACAGAAAGAAGGGGCTTGAAGAGGAAGATTTTTCCTGCGATTGGGTTGCTTTTTTGGTAAGTTTTTCTAACCTTTTTCTCTCAAATTTATTCATTATTTTGTGGGATTAAGGGACTGGGATTGTAGCCATATGTGCGTGAGTGAGGGGGTGTATTGTTTTGTGTGAGGAAGCCCTGAAAGGGAATGGGTGAGAGTTTATTATAGATGAGAGGAGATGCTTGATCCGACGCATGTTAGTGTTAAAAGGAGATGCTTATTGATGGGTTTCTCTTCTGCCCTTCCTTCTGGGTCATTAGACTAGGTACGCCAGTTAATTGTTTTATGTCCTAGTTGAATGTTGAGTTTGTGGACCATCTATTGCATTTTCTGGTCCCAAGAAGGAATTTTGAACTTGATTTTCAACATTTTAAAGGTTGGGTTATGCCTGGTTCATTGGGAACCTGGCGCTTGTTTCCCCTTTTGTGGTGTGTGTTTGGAGTTTGTGGAGGAAAATTAGGGGGAATGTCAGGAGAAATTAAGGCTTACCTTAAACGCTTTTCGGTTAAAAAAATGAGCACCTTGCTCATTCTGCCAAAGCCAGAATCGAGAGAGAGAGAGAGAGAGAGAGAAACGGATGAAGAAAGAAACTGGACGGGGAGTCATCTTCTTGCGGCGTCAAGGGAAGAGAACGAAGCAGACGACCTACCCAAACTGGTTGCTGGAGGATCTTGCCTTCATATCTTACCACCGTCACCGGACTCGAACAACAGAAAGATTACACAGTTATGTTGTGGGAATCCTAACTTGTTGTTGTGGAGCTTGCTGGAATTGAAGGATGGTTGATAAAGGGTACAAGAAATTGCCGTGAAGAGACTGGGACAATGAATAGGATTGTGCCTGGGATTGAAAATGGTACTTTCGATGGGAACTCTGCTGGTTCATCAGGAGAAGGCTTGCAAACGTACAAGCAGTAGAAGAGTGGTGGGCCCATAACCCACAAGTCCCAGGATCAAAACCTGGCTCTGATACCAACTATAACACCCCGAAAATTCGAAGCTTAAACACCCAGACTTTTTCGAAGCATTATCACCTAGAACACCCAGCGTTAAAACAATCACTACTTAATGACATAAAAACCTTGATTTCAAATAACAAACTATGAAAAACCTATGTCAGAGCTTCTAATCATTACAATTTCTCAAATCAATTTAAATCTAACCAACAAGCTAGAGAAGTTTACCCGCGCAGGGGTCTTAATGATCAATACGAAAAAATTAAACTCCCTTGCTCGACTCTAATCCATACTCAGGCAACCTCAACCTAATGCTGGCTATCACCTACGGAAAGGAAGTCCAAGGGGAGTGAAAGCTCGGTAAGGTTGCTCAAAAATTTAGTAGATGGATATGAACAATTTACAAATTTAATACGATTGCAATACGAAGAAGATTCAACTCAATGCCATGAACCAGATATAAATACAAACATTTTTCAGATACAATGCAAACAATCATAGACGTTATTGAACATGAGCAATTGCAAAGCCACACAGGCAGTGCAAGATAATCACGTACTTAACAAAGCCACAAAGGCGATGCTCACTAACACTTTACACCGGCTAGTCCATCAAGGCACTAGCCAATACAAATACACCGGCTAGTCCGTCAAGGTACTAGCCCATACCAATACACCGGCTTGTCCGTCAAGGTACTAGCCCACACCATTATCCTCCAACATACACCAAATCTGCCAAAAAACACCAATGCGAAATCTCATGTCAATGTACAGAATGCAATAATCGATAACACAATGAATAAATCGATACTCAACGAGTAAGAAATACTGAGCATCGAATGAAAAATCCAATGACCGTGTAAGGCTCAAAAAAGGGTATTTAAAAGGCAAACGACGCGTACTTCAACTATAACACAGTTCGAAGAAAATTCGTTAACAATACAAAACATATTTATGAGGACAAATAGATAAAACTGGGTTTCGGATAGAAATCCCATACCTCGATCCAAGCGAAACGAAACTACAACGCCCATGATCAAAATCCTCTGAATTAACCTAAGTTGACAAATCCCTTATCAGAACACATTCTACACTATTATATTATAAACCTAGTGTAAACTACCCACAGCACACTCACTTCTCAACCGGGACGACGAAATTCAAATCGAGTTCCACACACGGGCAACCTAAGTAGAAGACTAGTCACACTCCTCGAGGCTAAAAAATACTCCTGAAATGTTTTTAATTTTAATTAAACATTCTTTATGGCTTAATACAACATATAGAATAAAAATATAATTTTTGAATATTTTTGAATTAAAAATAATTTTTTTAAATACACTAAAAACCCATAAATTGCCATAATTGGTTCTAGATGAAAATAAAGACTCATATTTTTATACAAGCCTTAATATATGTATAAAATTATAGAAATAAAAATCAGAATTTAAAAGGCACTGAAACTACTTCTTTATTTTTCGTTTTGCTAAATTTAATGCAATAAGGAAAAATGTTAGTAAATCAACTTCAAAAATTTCCAAATTTTTACTGCATTTTTCTGATACTATAAAAACATTACTATAGTTTTTGTAAAACATTTTCATGGGTTTAAGGGCTCAAAATAATTTTACAAATCTGAACTTGCAGAAAATATGAAAAATACATACGATGTCAGAAAAATATGAACATTTAACAGTAATTCTAATATTACCCTATGACTTTTCCTGTAAAATTTCACATGCTAACGGTCACCGTACACTATCGGATGCTTGTACCGCATTTAACGCTAACACAATACCCGATCCGCACTTCTTTTCTTCTTCCTTAATTTATTATTATTATTTTTTTTTGGTGCCCAGCTCCTTCCTAAAATTAATCTCATGCATAGAACCCTCTTCTTAACTCACTCACACACTCCACACATGCATACACTTATGCACACACCCACATCATTTATACACACTTTTCTCACACTAACACATATTTTCACTCACCATCCTCACAAACACGCATGCACTCCAAAACAGTATAGTAGCAGTGCTGCTACATCCATTTTCTTTCCCATAAACCGACTTATGCACCCCTCAACACAGCTGCACAGTTTGTATACATTGACACACGCGCACGTGATTCTTCGTACACCCACACAAGCACACACTCACACCACTTAAACACTCAGCTACTGCTGTCCCCTGTCAATATTACCATACGCATGGCACACACATGTACAAGACCCTCACGCTGCCTTCTCCAACAACACCCACTGCCTCACGGCAGTGGTGGGTCTTTCCTCCATTTCTTTTCTTTTCCAACTCACCAACATGCCTTACCTGTGGACACACCAACACACGCAGGTCCAACTCTTCACTACTACTTGCATGCACAGGTTCATAACTCCCCCTATATCTCCCTCCACAAACTCCAAAACACACAAAAGGGAACCAAACCCCAGATTCCCAATGAATCAGGCATAACCCAACCTCTAAAATGTTGAATATCAAGTCCAAAATTCCTCCTTGGGACCAGACAATGCAATAGATGGTCCACAAACTCAACATTCAACTAGGACATAAAACAACCAACTGATGTACCTAGTCTAATGACCCAGACGGAAGGGCAGAAGAGAAACCCATCAATAAGCATCTCCTTTTCACACTAACATGCGTCGGATTAAGCATCTCCTCTCATCTATAATAAACTCTCACCCACTCCCTTTCACGGCTTCCTCACACAAAACAATACGCCCCCTCACTCACGCACATATGGCTACAATCCCAGTCCCTTAATCCCACAAAATATTGAATAAATTTGAGAGAAAAGGTTTAGAAAAACTTACCGGAAAACAATCCAATCGCCGGAAAAATCTTCCTCTTCGAACCCCTCTTTCTGTCTCTCTATATCTCTCTGCCGTGTAACAGTAGGTGTAAAAATAAGGGGGACCGCTGCCCTCTTCTCAAAGCTCTCTGTTCATATTAAAACCATGTGGAAGTTCACTAAAAATCCCTTAAAGTTTCGATAAACTTTTTATTTTTGCGAAAGGGCCCGAAATAATTATTTACTCTAATTTTATACACTAGAATAATTTTAACATGTTGTTACGCAACCCCGCTTCAGTAATCGTTGCTAAAAGTCGCGACATAAAATATCGACTCTAACTATAGGTATAAAAATTGTCGCCAAAGATTTCTAAAAATATCGTTAACGCTAATTGTCGCTAAAAGTTAAATCAACTTTCTAGACAATATCATGATTCGGGGTGTTACAATAGGTGATCCATGTACCTCATCCTGTCCCAGTGAAATGCTCTAGCCTTTATCGTCAGTTTATTCACTATTCTACCTGTACTAATACCAATACCAAGTGTGTGTTGTAGCCACAAATCTTCTATTCTTATGACAATCCCTCATCTGATGTTCCTGTGAGCCACACACAAAACATGTCCTCTTTCACTTCTTACAAACCTCTTTTGCATGCCCAGTCATGCCACAAAAGTTCAATATCGATTGCCTGTGCAGGCTGCTATGAAGGTAGTATATACTGAGTAGGCTTCATTATAGGCCTAGTCTCGGATCGTGGTCTGGTCATAAATGATCGTGGCACAAACCCCTGTGTCAAGGGTCTAGGTGAAAACCCCGTATTCCTCATAGCTATTCTCAAAAATATTCTAGCACCAGATTTAGAAGAAAATCTTCCTTCCTGCCACTGTGGCACCGGAGGGTTAAATAAACTCATATGTGCCCACTTTGCTCGTGTAAAACCTCAAAGTCCTCTCAATATTAAGTGCCCGATCTACAATCTAGAGATAATCAGAGATACTAAGAGGTGCTATAGCTTCCTATATATCAGGAATAGGCCAATCTCAAAATTTCTAGCTTTGCTATCACAACCCTTAACTACATAATATGCATGTCAAGCTAAGGTAGTAAATTCTTTTTTCATATTCTTGTACAGTCTTGTTCTTTTGTACAAGTTGCAGGAAAAACAATTCCCTATCTCTTCTAAGACTTGTTAGAATATACTTATTATTAAACTCAGCAGTAAACAAATCCCAAGTTCTTATAACATTACTGGCTGTCCAATTTGCATCAATTGTCTTCCACAAAAACCATGCATTCTCACTCAAATAAAAAGTAGCCAAAGAGACTTTATGTGCAGAAGTTGATTGCATTCTCTTAAATAATTTCTCCTTATTACTTATCCATACCTCTGCCTCATCCGAATTAGCGCCACCCACAAAACCTTCATAAATCTTTCAAGCAAGGTCAGATCATCAGAAGCTATAGGAGATCTCACCTGAGAACTCTCAAAAACCTGACTATGTTGCTAATTGTTTGGCCTCCCATATATCACACTTGAACAGGCGAAAAATATTTTTAAGCCACCAAATTTCAAAATCAAATACCTAATCCATTATAAAGATCGTAGCCTAGCTTTTAAACAACTATAGCTCTCATACCACTAAATGTCACAACAGTCGGAGATTGCAATTCTAAATAAGCTAATTGAAAAATAGACCTAAAAAATAAACAGAATTTCACAACAAACCTCTAAATAAATAGCAGAAGTATGGCTAAAACGTTACAATCGTACATAAGTGAAAAGACTGAACATAACATGATATTACACACTATCTCTCTCCTATACAAGTGCTACACTCCAAAACAGAAGAAAAATAACTAAAACTCTGCTCACCCATCATGACACTTCTTATTTGTAAATGATATTTCTTATCTAATAAAATATTCACCAAGACGTTGCAAGAGATCAAGAATGTGTACATCCTTTGGTTCTGATTTTCTAACATATTTGTCGGAAAATAAGCCTCGTACCTACAGTGAAGCTATGTCAAGTCCTGAAGCTCCAGAATGGAAGAGGCAATTAATAGTTAAATTGAATCCATCATGCATAATACGTGAGAACTGGTGGAGCTTCCTCTTGAAAAACCCTTAGGGTGTAAATGGATTTTCAAGAGAAAGATAAAAGTTAATGGAACAATCAAAAAATGCACTACAAGAAAAAAGGCCCAATAGCAGCGCTCTATGGCAGCGGCCAAAAAAAGTGGTGGCGTATGCTGTGTATAGTAGCGGCCATATAAGCCGCTGGTATAGATAGTATACAGCAGCGGCTGCCATGAACCGCTACCATAGCTCATGAAAAAATTGCTCCCAACTTAGGCGTGGCTGAAAACTTTATGCTTCAAAAACCCGCAAAATCAAGATCGCATAAAATCCAATACAAGCGGGAATGCTGGGACTGCTGGTCGACGTTAAATCGCCATTCACTAGCAAGGAGTCCCAATACTGCCTGGGAATGCTGGTCGATGTTAAATTGCCATTCACTGGACGCAAACGCAGCAACGCAATCAGGCTCTCGATCTTCCTCTCTCGGTTCACTCTCGATCTTCCTCTCTTTGAAACACACATACACACAACAGACGCACACAAATGCACGCACTGACACACTCAAACGCACACACATAGAATTGTTGCTCCGGTTCTCTCCCTCACCCTTTTCGATTTTCAATTGCTTGGGTCTTCCCCAAATTAGGCTTTCTCTAATTCAATTTTTCTGTTTTTCAATCTTCTAATCTATTCCTGACCTTTATCAATCGATGTGCAGTGTTGAACACTTCATCATCTCTGCTGATTTTTGCTTTTGAGGTAAGTTTGGTGTTACTTTATCTCTAGTTAGTTGAAACTTTGCGCATGAGATTGATAAATTTAAATTGAAACTAGTATTGTGGTGGTTTAGTGTCGGTGCTGCCCATAGGTCTTTGATCGAGGTCCCAATTCTTTGAAATCTATTTTCCAGAATATAGCTCTCGGCAACTGGCATTGTCTCTCCTCCAATTACTTGACACTATGAATATGGCGGTATCAAATCTTTGTCTGTTTCCATACATTGAAACTTGATGTTCAGCTTCAAAAAAAAATGCAACGCAGTGATTCTTGATGTTTGAATGTGAATTGAAGAACGATAGCTATTAACTTAGTACATTATTGGCTGCAAAAAAAAAGTGCAACGCTGTGATTCTTGTTGTTTGACTGTGAATTGAAGAACGATGGCATAAATGTTTAACATGTAATTTAAAGTATTATAGCTAGAGCTTTTGTAATGTAAACTATGTCCTGCTAGATTTGAGCATACTGGATTTGTGATTAGGTATTCTCTGCAAATAGCCATCTAAAGGTTTGGATGAGGGCACTGTCTTCTGTAATTTCTGATAATAAACCCAATGTATAGTTAGCATTGTAAAGAATCTGCTACTTGGGCTTGGTTTGCACCTGTTGTTTTACCAGCTCTTTATTTGTGTGGTCCTTGTTTGCCATCCATCAGTTGCAGGGTACTAAATCAGCTGCGACACTTCAACCTCTACTCTCTCTGTGTTTCCATAGAATATCATGTTCATAGCAGGCTACTTAGAAGTTATGACCAACATCTTAGAGCTGTCCACTTTATGCGTATCTTTTCTTGCATAGGTAATCACGACAATTTAGAGTTCGTCATTCACTGCTCATGTAGATACTTGTTCAACTATTTAGCAACATTCTCATAAGTTTTCTCATCATTTTGTAATTTGCTGGTGTCCTATTATCTGCAAGTTTGATCCACTGCAGCACATTGATCAAATCTTAATCCCTTTCCTTTCACCTCAAGAAAATAAAAAATTCTTTGTAAAGGAGACTATTAATTAAGGCCACGTTTGACGCGATTTTTTTCCTCTTTTTTTTTCAATTTTGAAAATTGAAAAAAAAAAGTGTGTTTGGTAACCATTTTTTTTCCTTCTCCAATTTAAAAAACCAGTTTTTAAACTGAAGATTAAAAAAAAAAACTCCAAAAACTGGTTTTTTTTTTTCACTTTTGGTTTTTTTTTTTAGACCACCACCCTCCCACCGCCGGCAGCCACGTCAGGCGACCACCGCCAGCCTCCGATAGCCACCTCCGACCTTTGGCGACCACCGCCGGCGACTGCCGGCAGCCACCTCCGGCCGCCGGCAACTGTCGACAGCCACCTCTGGCCGCCGGTGATTGCCGATAGCCACCTCCGGCGGCCGGCGACCACTGCTGGCGACTGCCGGCAGCCACCACCGGTCGCCGGCGACCACCGCTGGCAGCCACCAGCCACCGCCAGCCACCACCACCGTCGACCACCGCTACGTCCCACCATGGCCACCGCAAACCACCCAAAAAAAGTCAAAATAAAAAGGGTTACCAAACACCAAAAAAAAAAACTAAAAAAAACAAGGGTTATCAAACACCCACTTGTTTTTGTAAAAATAAAATAAAATTAAGCTGCTCTTTAAAAACTGAAAATAAAAAAAAAAAAGTTTTGTCAAACCAACCATAAGTACAATAATACTTTAAATTACATGTTACAGTATGATATAATAAAAATACCACTGTCAGCATTACAAGTGTACTTGTACATGTAACTGTCTCCTTCATTCTTTTTTGCACTTCAAACTTAGAAAACTGGAGATGCTTATATAACAAGAGAGTGAGATGTGAAGGCATCCATGTTTTCCACTTTTCCCCCACTACTCTGCCCTTCACAGTTCACACTTTGAGTTGGATTTAGTCATGTTTGCTATAACTATCTATTTCCTTTTCTTTCCTCTGTATTTCAAAGTTTTCTGTATTCAATTGTGTCATATGAGTTATAAGAACTATTATAACAACTATTTCTGTGTACTATTTATTTCTGAATAAAACTTCTAAATAAATCATATCTTTGTTTGTTCGTTTATTTTGTTTCTTGTAGTCGCTGAATTAAAGGTTAACTTCAATTTTGCGTTTTGTCATTATCTACTCTAGTTTTGGCTATGCTTATACGTATATTTGTATCTATAGTGTTTTCATGGCTAATAGACGGCAGCTTCGAGCACGAGGAGGTCGCAGCGCACAAGTGCCATCACGAGATTCTCCCCAGATCAACGAGCAGCACAATGTCGAGGTACAAACTAATGCCAATGTTGCTGCAATTACTGATACACCCAACATCGAGGATGAGGCACTTGATGCTGAGGCGACAAGTCATCTTGAGGGGTCACAAAGTGACCCACCATCCACAGGTAAAGCTGAGTTTTGAGAAGGAAAAATCTGATTTTATTCTATCTGTATTGTCATAATTGGTAATCCATGTTTGAGGTGATTGGATTACTATCTATTTTTTCATAAGAAGGTAATCACACGGCAATAGTGAGTTGCAATCTACCTGCATAGCGTAAGCATTTGGCAATCCAGCTTTTGATGCATCTTATACCCAGGATCCAGCTTCTTTAGGGTACCATTTACCCCAGTAAAATACACAGCTTTTAGCAAGATGAGAGTTCCCCAAATTCATGCAAGGCTTCTTTGATTAGACAAAAGAGAAGCAGGATTAGCTCCGGCCATGACAAAAAGATTCCGCCATGTTTTGTGGAAATTTATTTCAGATTCTCAAAATATGTTGGGTTCGGGGGGCAGGCAAATTCTTGATGCAGTTTTGATTGCCAATGAGTGTATGGACTCTAGATTGAGAGGCGGACAACTGGGGATTATTGATGTTTATTTTCAGAAAAATAGAGTGCTTGGTTAAGTTTTGCATTTCAATTGTTAAATTTGCATCTATAATTTTTGTTTCTACGGGACATTTGGTGGTATGTTGCGTGGAACTGCTTGGGGGGTGGGCGGGTTTGGATAAGGGTCATGTGAAAATGCTACTGATCCAGGATAGGCCATGCCTGGCTTGTTTGTCCCAGAGGTATCCCCTTGCTTTAGTTTGAGCTAGTGCTGGATCAAATATGTTTTGATTACCAAGAGGCTTGCATCCAGTAGTGAATAATATGATTTTTTGAACTCTCTTTTGATTATAATATAGAAATTGTTTTCATTTTCCTTTGGTTACCTGATTATGCGGTGGCAGATTTTTGTACCTTGTTTATTAGTGATTTTGTGTCTACCTTTAAATTGCTGACCTTGGAATATACGTCTTCTAAGGGCCATACGCAGGACATTTGGGTCATGCCTTTCCAATAACTACGCTGACCCATAGGTTAGAGGATGGTACCCTGTGGAGTCGCCCTCGGAAAGAAACACGCAAGTTGCAGAATTAACGGGTAGCAACCAGCAATTGGGTTAAGATAATATCATGTCTCTTTTTCTAATTTGCTTCTTTGCAAGGGGGACCCCAAGAATACTATCGTGGGCTCAAAAGTGAAAAAGAAGCATAAGTTATAAAAGGAGAGAAATTAGTTGAGCTGTATTAACTGTTAGGAAATAACAATTAATTCAAGATGTTCTTTTCTTGCATTTTCTAGATTGACCTAAAAATCTACTTACAGGCTATGTCCTGCTTGAGATCAAGATTGGTCCATTTTTCTTCAAATTGCCTTAGGCTTTTGTACTGCTTATAAATAATCTGAATAATGTTTCCCCCCCCCCCCCGCCCCGCAATGAAATCTCTGACCTGTGACCTGCTAGCTACTTGATTTCATACAACATATCATGATATCATAGAGGTCCCATCTTCATTGTGAAAGGGTGGTGCCTGTTCTATCTTCATGTCTTGTTTGATGAGTGCAAATTGCACTATAAGTACTCAATACCTTACGTAGTGAGAATGGCCTAACAGAGTCTGGCATGCTTAAGAAAGTTTGTGACCTCACGCCTCAGCTGTTATGCTTTACATTTAGAGCATTTCTGCTCATCAACAAGATCTCAATCTGCCTGAAAACCTGATTGGACTACAAATTGATTTATTAATCTCTGGGGACATGTTCTTTGCTTGCAGGTTCTAGTTCATAAAAAAAGCAAGGCCCCACTAGAGGGGCTGAAATATGGACGAGGGAGACGCAAAAATATGTAGGGTATGACAATTGGGGTCATGCTAATACCGGTGCATTTCGTGAGCTTGGTACTTTTATAGGTTGTGTGGCACATTCGAGCAAGCTGGTACCAATTAACTATAGCAAGTGGGCTGATGTTCCAGAGGAGGACAAAGAAAAGGCTTGGGAATAGATCGAGGTATTAATAAGTTATGTATTTCCTAAATTTATTCTAAGCTATTTGAAAATTCTTGATGCTATTGTACTTGTGGTCACAGAACAGATTCACAACTAATCATCCTCTTGCAAAAACTACTATAATGCGTACTCTTAACACCCGTTGGAAAGATTGAAAATGCTCGTTAAAAAGGAAATTCTTCAAGCCAAATGATATATCAGCTACAAACGCACTTGTTGCAACTGAAAAAAGGGCAGATTGGCTGCAGTGGCAAACCTTGGCGAGCTATTGGCAACGTGACGACGTTATAATTTTTACTGAACTTAGATTTATTTACATAATTCATGTCTTTATTTGATATCTACTAATTAATGTGCTTTAAATTGTAGGATGAGGCACAGTCAAATAGCAAAAACAGGACGAGCATTAATGCAATTCCACATACCCTAGGCCGAACATCCAGTTCACGGAAGGAAGAAGAATATGCACGCACTTTTACTGCCTTGTTATACATTACATACTATACAACTTTTAGGGACTGCATATATAATGTAATCATATTTTATTGTGGTTTTGAAGTTCAAGACTCATAATGTTCGACCGAGTAGAGCAACAATGTGGATTGTGAGTCGCAAATCAAAGAAACTCAAAAGAGATGTCCTTCCGCCATCACGTAATAAGGCTGTAAGCTTCTTTACTTGCTTTTCATTTATTCCACTCCAATTTTTGTCTTTCGGTCTCAATCTTTCATCGATAATGACTTGTTTTTGTTTGTCTTTTAGGATTATATTGAAAGACTACAACAAGAGGTCTCATCGCCCCAGGATGATAACGGCCCAAATGATATTATTTCCAAGGTTATGGGTAAGGACCGGCATGGTAGGGTGAGGGCAATGGGGCCCATGGCCAATATTTCGAACACGTGGAGTTCTTTCAACAATGTGAAACTGCAAGACTAGATTCGTTCTCTTAAGGAGGAGCTGGCCGGAATGAATGAAATGAAGGCACGAATGGCAAGGATGGAAGAAGCTCTTGAACGACTTACAGGGAATAGTTTTACAGACCCTGCTACCAGTTCTAGTCAGGTACACAGTGATTGCATATGTGAATTTATACTGCAATTCTTTGTGAAAGATTTAAGAAGAGAAAATTGGATATTTTCTTTTCAAGATTAGTTGATATTGGTAAAGGCTAGTGCTGTGAGTTATAGTTTCTTTTCTGTTTTTCTACAGGTCTTCTCTTTTCCCGTATTTTTTATCTTTTACTGCCCTTTTTGGTTTTCCACCTTTACTTGTAAGTTGGACTTTGTTGTTTAGAGGTAATCTTTGACTTGCCGAGTTGACCATGCCAAATAATTAAGCCTTGAAACTATAATTTTCTGAGTTTTGCAAGGGAAGAACACTTGTAGTTATCTAGGAACATGATTTGCTGCTGCTTTGTTCAGTAGAATGCATGATTATGTATCAATAGTCCCTTGGTCTTATTGTATGATGGCTTTGACCAATATAGGTAAGCAAAAGGGTTGAGACATGGTAATTAAAGAGAGTAATGTGATCTTTGCACGGAAGCCATTCACACCTTCTTGTGTTTGTCTCCAAGTCACCAGATTTTTCTAAATGGGTTGGGCATTGCTGTTGGGTTTTTATCGAAATGGCTTGCACTTTTCCCTGACCAGTGGTTTTAGTTTTAGTTTCAGTTTCAGTCATTGCCTGGCACTTTTGCAGAGAACAGGTGCGCTTTAGTTTTAGTTGCTTCACCTTTGCCCAGAATGGGTGTCCATTAGTTGTACTTATTTACCTCTAGAGCTTATGGAGTCTTATGTTGTTTCTCTTTCGTGTTTTTGAACCAAAAAACCCATGTTACTAAATGAGTTCTTGATGCAATAATTAACCAAAACGAGTTCCAAAATTCAAAAAGGAAATGATCGAGTTAGCTGAGTGATGGTTTTACATAGTTTGTTTTATTTGATCCTCTTGCTTGTAAAGTTGATGAGCGCCAACTATATAAGTCCTACCATACTAGCTAAACTCAGCATATCAACTTGTGCATTTCATGGTTTCTTGGTCAGACTTGTTCTCTTGGTATCTTTTCTTATAAGTGTTTTTATGGTCATTTCTATTTACTTAAGGAAGTTGAACAAACTTCATGGTAGTCAACTGAATCGCACACTAATGGTTGCTTGATTATGTCCCAGGATAATGTGGAGGCAAATGCAAATAGATCGAGCAATGAGAGTGACTGATATGTGAGTGATCGATGTTGCAAATTCCGTTGTGTTTCATCTTTTGAACATCTATATATGTAGGCCTTTTGCCTCCTAGAAGGTGTTTCTAGTGAAATTGTTTATAGTTAATTTAAACTGTACAACAACTTGACCTTTCTTTTGTTTATAACTATACAATATCTTATGCAATGACATTTCGGTGCATGGCTTCGATATTTTTATGGCTTGTTAATAAAGTTGAGTAAGTACGTTACTTTGATAACAGGTTGGATGATTTGGCTCTAGGTCTTTACTTGAATTGATATGTATTCAACAATTAATTAATTAAAAAAAAGTTGCATAGCAGCGGTCAGTTGGCACTGCCATAAGTGTTGCACTATGTAAATAAAAATGCTACAGCAATGGGGCTATCCGCTTCCATAATTTCAAATTTCATTTCAGGTGGCTACCTATAGCAGCAGTTAGAGATCGCTGCCATATAGTGGCCATTGCCATAAGTGGCCTTTAAAGCGCAAATTTTGGGAAACAATACCGCAGCGGTCAACCGCTACGGTAAAGGCATATAACTGTTGTTGTATGTCTATGGCAGCGAGGCCTATAGCAGCGGCATATGTCCGCTGGGAAACCCTATTGCAGCGGTTTTTCACTCTATAGCAGCAGTTTTTTACCGTTGCCATAGCCACTTTTTCTTGTAGTGATATAAGCCAGGTTGGTTGTCAAATATATAAACAAAAGGAAGACTTTAATTATTTCGATACATATTTATCAGTTACAAGAATAACATTCATTTGAATATCAATAGCTATTGCAGCTATTAATAATCTTGAGATACATCAAATGAATGTGAAAACTGCCTTCTTAAATGGAGGTCTAGATGAAGAGATCTACATAGAGCAACCTAAGCGGTTTGTAGTTCTTGATCAAAATAAGAAATTGTGTAAGCGTGTTAAGTCACTTTATGGACTAAAACAGGCTCCAAAACAATGGCATGAAAAGTTTGACGAAGTCGTGATTGAAAATGGCTTTCAATTATCAATGAATGTACCAAAATGAGTCTACGTTAAAGACACAGAAAAATGATATGTCATTATTTGTCTTTATGTGGATGACATGTTCATTATCAGGGGCAATGATGAATTCATTTAGGCTACAAAGAAAATGTTAGCCAATAAAATTGATATGAAAGCTTTGGTTGCGGCTGATGTTATACTTGGTATGAAAATTACCAAAACATCAAATAAATTAGTCTTGTCACAATCACATTATATAGAGAAACTGCTAGACAATTTAAAAGTTATGATGACAGTCCTGTGAAGAGACCACTGGATATAAATTTACATCTAACAAAGACTACTGGTAAAAGAATATCTCAATTAAAGTATTCACGCATAATTGGGAGTCTAATGTATATCATGAATTACATGAGACCTGATATAGCATATGTTATTAGTAAACTGAGCAAGTATACTAGCAATCCGGGAAAGAATCACATGATAGCTATCATAAGAATTTTAAGGTATTTAAAATAGGGAGCTGATCCATTGATAGCGCTAGCAAATGGAGTTAAGTTGCTAGCGCGATCTGACCGTCCATCCTGAAAGATGGACGGTCCAGATCGCGTCTTTTTCCAAAACTGATCCCCGTCCGCCATACTGTCTCGCGGACGGGAGTTTTACCTTTTTGCCCTCCTCCCATGTCCGCGAGACTGTCTCGCGGACGCCTTTCTGTTCCTGACATGTGTCAGGAAAAGGCGTCCGCCATACTGTATGGCGGACGATCTCTAGGCTGACACATGTCAGGGCCTGTCCCCTCGGTCGCCTATAAAGTCTCGGGCGTGAGCCCCGAGAACTGTCCCCTGGTATCTGTATGGCGTCAACAGTGTCCCTTGGTATCTGTAGCGGACGGCGTCCCTTCGTCAACTCTCTCCTGCTATAAATATTTAATCAGATCGGGGTATATATATTATTGTAGCGGACGGCGTCCCCTCTCTCGAACATCTAACCTAAAGCCGCTACCCCATCTACGGCGACCCACATCTCCGGTCACCCACATCTCCGCCGACACCACCGTCCTCCCCTCAACGCCGATCTCGATGGCTTCTGGATCGGAGACCACCTACGCCTACGATTATATTGGCAACTTGCACCTGGTAGGCAAACACTTTTTCAAAGTCATGATGCCGGGATTTGAGCATGAACTTGTAGGCTATCCCTCTTTCTCTCTCTCTGTATTTTCGTGTGTTAAAAGTTTGATCTTTTGTTTTTCTTAACCAAAACTAACCTATTTTTTGTATTTTGTGTTTGGTAGGACATACCGGAAGCATTTACCAATCAATTTACAACAATTCATGATAGTGCAAGATTATATAGCCGCAAGGGGGCATGGCAGGTTGAAATCAAGCTGAAGCCCGGCCGATCCCAAAAAAAGGAATTCGCAGAGGGTTGGAACGTCTTCGTGCGCCAGCATGGCCTCGAACTCGGGGACTTTGTAGTGTTCGAACACCTTGGGTGGTGGGATTTTCAAGTTGTAATCTTTGAACGGAGCGCTTGTGAAAAGCTTTCGTACCCCATTTGTGAACCATAGTTTATTATAATAAAAATATTTATGTTCTT
>JAVXUP010003121.1:0-85057 GCA_033070095.1 Escallonia herrerae | reverse complement strand
AAAATTAAAAGTTTAGTTAGTACACAAAAAGAAAAAGTAAATTCTATTGATAAAAATATGCGGAGAATATATTGAGATCAATTTGCTATTGCATAAGATATTTTTATTATTTTCTAAGTATCTTTTAAAAATAATTTGTACCTTTGAATGGGCGGCCCATAACGTTAATTGCATATTAGTTTAATTTTGATAGAGAAAATTTTGGTCCATATATTTGTTTATAGCATGTGATTAATAAAAGTTAATCAACACGACAAACAATATTGTTTAACAAATATGAATATATAGGATAGCTCAAAACCTCGTTGTAAGAAAATTGTTGAACAAAATTTAACCAATATTTCACAAGTTATACAATAAGCATGCTTACTAAGTAGGATTTATCTTCAAATCTAATAATATTTTTAATCTAAGTTTTAGTTTACATTCATCACAACATAACTAATATCTTTTTAGATTTTATTTTTAATTCTATTCAGAATTATAAAAGTTAACATAAAATCATAAATGGTTTATTGCTACTGCAGAATTTAAAATGCTTAAGAGTTTAATCACTCATAATAAAGTTACTATAGAAAAAAATTGGTTCAAAACTTTTTCAACATAAAATTAGTTTTATTTAAGAAATGCTCACATAATTAAGATTTAAAATTTACACTAATTTTTTTAAATATATCTCATATGGAATTCTCATATTATTGTATTTTTACATTTAACCAATGCGACTAAATAGGATACCGCAAAACCTTATAGTAAGAAAATTATTGACCAAAATATTAAACAACATATTTATTAAGGAAATTACTGACCAAAATATTTAACCAACATATTTATTAAGTTAGAATCATATTTAAATTTAAAGAAAACTTAAATATAAATTTGAAGTAGTACCTCATTTTTCTTATTAAATCTCTTAAGTAATTTTGGTTTTATAGGTTAATATTTAATGTTAGAGAGCTTTTTCGATATATAATATTCAAATAAAATCATAATAGATTACTATATTGGTTAGAAAAATTTTGAATGTTTCAATTGATTTTCAAATTGCATAAGGCTTATTACTTAAATGCATATTGTATTTGCCGATTTAATTAATTTCAAAATTAAGGACCCCATTCAAAACAATATTTGGAAGTCTTTAGCAACATTAATGTGTTTAACATTAGCTTTCATAACTCTTAAAATATTAGAAAGACAATTTAATGAGGTGTCATGAGCTATCATTGCATTTCTCGGCTCGATTATTAGATATTATACCTCAGGATCCCGAGTCAAGCTCCAGTAAGTTAATAAATTATTTTAAAAAGTTATGAAAAGTGTATCAATGCATACCACATTTCATGAAACAAAAAAAGAGATTAACATCTTATGAAAAAAATCTACTTTTGCAAAAACTATAGTTGTTAGTAAGAAATTTTTAATACGTTAATTGTAACAGCTTCAAGTAATTTGTCAAGACTATATCATTATTTTCAAAAAAAAATTCATTGTTTTGTGTTCGATTTGATGTTTATATATATAGGGAGCCAATCCACACCCACTAGTGGAGAAATAAAATTTCTCCACCAAACCGCTACAAAGAGTAGCGGTTGGAATTTTTGCTTACCACCAAACCGCTACTCTTTGTAGCGGTTGGTATTTTTCAAACCGCTACTCTTTGTAGCGGTTGGTATTTTTTATTGTAAGTACACAACCGCAACAAAGTGTTGCGGTTGCGCCCCACATGGACCCCCTACCCCCCTCCCCCCGTCTCCCCCCCACCCCCCACCCCCCTGCCCAACCGCAACAAAGAGTTGCGGTTGCGCCCCACGTGGACCCCCTCCCCCTTCCCCCATGGCCCCCCCTCCCCCTTCCCCCCGTCTCCCCCCACCCCCCACCCCCTGCCCAACCGCAACAAAGAGTTGCGGTTGGCCCCCTTCACCCACGTGGTGTCCCCCTCGGCAGCCACGTGGCCTCCCCCTTCCCCCATGGCCCCCCTTCCCCCGTCCTCCCCTCGGCCGCCACGTGGCCTCCCTTTCCCCCCATGGCCCCCCGTCCTCCCCTCCCCCATGGCCCCCCCCCCATGCCCCCAACCGCAACAAAGTGTTGCGGTTGGCCCCTTCCCCCGGTCCCCTTCCCCCGCCACGTGTCCCGTCCCCTCTCTCCCAGCCACGTGGCATCCCCTCCCCCTGCCACGTGGCCCCGTCCCCCCCACCATGCCCAACCGCAACACTTTGTTGCGGTTGGCATGCCAACCGCAACAAATTGTTGCGGTCCCCCACCCCACGTGGTGTCCCCCCCCCCCCGTGATGCCCCCATGGCCCCCCCTTCCCCCTCCCTTGTTTGTTGCAGTCCCCCACCCCCACCCCACGTGGTGTCCCCCCCCCCCCCGTGATGCCCCCCCCTTCCCCCTCCGTGATGCCACGTGGTCACTCACGGATTTTTTTTTCCACTTTATAAACTCTCCTCCCCCGAACCCTTTCTTCCACTTTTCTTCCACTCTCCATCGTCTTTACGCTAGAAGCTCGGTGGATAACCGCTAGAAGATTGGTAGATTTTTTTTAAATATATCAAGTCAAAACAAGTAAGTATTTTTTGGGTTTTCCTATAATTCAATTCAATATTAATTTCAAAGTTCAAAAATAGTCATTGTAGACTCAAATCAAAGATAACGAAAAATACAAATTGAAGGAAACAAAAATCAGATCAATCCGAGATCGGATGAGCGGTATTACATTTATAGATTCCAAAATAGCGATTTTTTAGGGCGTCTAAATGAGGATTTTTCACAAATTTATAAAAAATAGCTAGAGCTAGATTTTGCCAAAGTGCAAAAAAAAGACCCTAGTTATTTTTAAAAGATCTATATCAGGAAAAAATTTCAGAGTTTTTCAAATACTGGAAAGGGGTTAACTGATACGCGGAACCTTGAAACTTTGCACTGTAATTTAAAATATCAAGCCAGCGCGATTTAGCTCGAAACTTTTATGAGAACCCTAGGATGTTGGGAAGTTCCATCCCCCAGGATTTCGGACCATTCCGAAGTCGTTAGCTATTTTTTTGGCCGAACGGGCTTTTAAGCGCTCGATCCGGACACCGGTTCGGGATTTTTGGGCGAAAAGTCCGTAGAATACTTTTTAGATCAAGAATGAATTCGGAAAGCCAAAAATAGCATTTCAATGCACTTTTGAGATCGTTCTGATGCCAGGGGCATTTTGGTAATTTGCCACCCCGAGAGGGGTATTTTGGTAATTTTACGGTGTTAAGTTTTTCAAAGGACTTTTTAGTCCAGAAGTGTAAGTCAAACACCTGAAAGGTTGTTTTGAAGCCATCCCCCAGGATTTCGGGCCATTCCGAAGTCGTTAGCTATTTTTTGGCCGAACGGGCTTTTAAGCGCTCGATCCGGACACCGGTTCAGGATTTTTGGGCGAAAAGTCCGTAGAACTAGACATAAATATTAAGTGTGTACGGGGGCAGAAAGGTGTTGAAGTTACTTATACCGTGTTGTAAGTCTGATGTGAGTTCATATGCCTTGCAGGAGATTATGGCTGGAGCTGGATGGATTGATGAGCACGTCATGGCCGGGGACGAAGAGGAGGAAGATCCCGAGGAGGACCCCTGGCCAAATGACGAGGAGCCCGAGGAAATAGATTTGTCCGGACCAGAGGATGGGGAGGAGGAACAGGAAGAGACTGAACCTGAGGTGCCGGTGGGATTTGTGAAGGTTGGTAACACCGTATACCGGACACATCATGTGGAGAACTTTTGGAAACGAAGGTATATTGAGGTAGTGAGGGAAAGGGATCACCTGGTGTATCAGGCGAAGGAGATGCGAGCCATGGAGGGGCAGGAGGTAGAAAAGTTAGAGCGACGTCGTCGTGAGGAGTTGGCACGAGCGAATAAAAGGGAAGAGTATACCTTTGATGCGGGGAGAAGGGTGGTTCGGATGATGCAGGATGGGTTACGAGAAACTCATCCGGCGAGGCCGATGCCGAGGGATCGGCGCGAAATGCTCCTCGATGAGGAGTATTGGTACATGGCACTCGCTCAAGAACGGAATAGATTTTCTCCAGATTAGAGCGAGAAGGAAACGGAGGGAGGGGTAATGTGTAAAAATGTATAAAGTTGACTACTGATGTGTAGGAATGGATATCGTTGACTGTTGATGTATATCTTTGTATAACGTTAACTTTATGCTATAACTGTTGTCTGTACCAAATGTTAATTGTGTTTATGTTAGGAATGGCTCGTCAATTGTAGGAAATCCTGCTGCACAGCCAGCAGCGGTATTTGATGAAAAATATTTTCCCTAGCGATTTTTAGGGCGTCTAAATTAGGATTTTTCATGAATTTATAAAAAATAGCTAGAGCTAGATTTTGCCAAAGTACGAAAAAGAGACCCTAGTTATTTTTAAAAGATCTATATCAGGGAAAAATTTCAGAGTTTTTCAAATACTGGAAAGGGGTTAACTGATACGCGGAACCTTGAAACTTTACACTGTAATTTAAAATATCAAGCCAGCGCGATTTAGCGCGAAACTTTTATGAGAACCCTAGGATGTTGGGAAGTTCCATCCCCCAGGAATTTGGGTCATTCCGAAGTTGTTGGCTATTTTTTTGGCCGAACGGGCTTTTAAGCGCTCAATCAGGACACCGGTTCGGGATTTTTGGGCGAAAAGTCCATAGAATACTTTTTAGATCAAGAATAAATTCGGAAAGCTTAAAATAGCATTTCAATGCACGTTTGAGATTGTTCTGATGCCAGTGGGCATTTTGGTAATGCGTTGGTAAGCTAGGTTAAAGATCCATTTATAGTTTTGGAATGTAAATATTATGGATACTAAGTTGGTTTACGATTATATTTTGTTCTTAGATATATGGATTTCAACGCCGGACCTCATGATACATCAATCCTATACGATGACGATGACCACGTCGCGAGGCACGTATTTGACGGTGTCGATAGGGGTGTTTTGGAAACAATTCAAAGCACAAGTCACCACGATGAGTGGGTACTAAACGAGGAACAAATACAACTATTACACCGTCAAAATCTATCTATGTTCACCGATCCCGGGATTTGGTCTCGACACGACGATTGCCTTATATCCGCTCTAGTTGAACGATGGAGGAGCGAGACGAACTCATTTCACTTCCGGTTTGGTGAAATGACTATTACATTAGAGGACGTCGGATTTATACTTGGAATCCCATGTCACGGCAAACCCATTACTTCGAGCAAAACGTCTGCATCCATAGCGAAGATGGCTAGGCAGTATTTCCCGGGAATTCCGAGGGAAGCTCTTACAACGAACGGCATCAAACTTAAATGGCTAAGAGAGCAGTATGGCGTGCTACCGGATGAATACACTCCTCACGATTTCGTGACGTATACGAAAGCATTCCTTCTGTATATTATTGGAGCCATATTACTTCCGACGCATTCGAAAAACACGGTGCATCCGAAGTATATGGTGTTCTTGGAGGATCTTGAGGAGGTATACTCGTATTCGTGGGGTTCAGCTGTCCTTGCGCACCTATATCGAGCACTGCACAAAGCATCGAGAAAGAGTGCAAAGTCCATTGCCGCCTGCCTCACTCTATTACAGGTTTGAGCATTTATTGTCTTGGTTGACGTGTCAATATATTCGTGCATCAATGTGCTAATTCCAGATAATGTTTGCATTCACAGGTTTGGTCTTACGAGAGGCTACCCACGGGTCGTCCACAACCGCGGGAATATTCTGATGAGACGTGGCCTAGGGTGTGGGCCTGGGGGCCTACGACCAACCGGAGGAGACGGGTAGACCCGCACCACCATCTAAAGTTCTATCGGGGGGAACTAGAGATACTCAATGCATCCCAGGTGACGTGGCAGCCATATAGCAAGGTGATGCATCGGTTGGATGAGTGGTGTTGGCAACTTCCGGTGTCGTACGTGCTGGCAGGTTTGGTTCGGGTGCCGCTTATTCACTTCGAAGTATGTGAGTTTCAGATGCCCGATCGAGCTATGAGGCAAGCTGGCTGTCTACAAGGGATACCAAAACCCGCTGTAGACATGCGGTCGTACAGGAGTGGTCGAGGGCCGAACTTCGAGGTGCCTGATGCCTTGAATTTGTTGAGCGACGAGGTGCAACAGTGGAATACCTGGCAAGAAACATATGATAGCCTTGTATCGCTGAAGGCCGACAGCATCAGCATTGAGGAGTACCTGCAATGGTTTCTCAAGGTGACGCGCACGAGGGTGAATCGCCCTTCCCAGGCGAGGAAGACATCGTATGCACCACGTGAGATCTATGACCAGTTCTGGGCATTAAACATTGTAAGTCATGCTAGTGTTGTTTCAATTTTTATTTGCGCACCTTATCTACCATGCCTGAAATGATTAGCCATATTTTGTATGCATGTTTTTTAGGTTGACCAGGGCACTGAGGTGTTCAAGCAGCTGGAGGGGTTTGACTGGTTTGTCGCGCAGGCTCCTGACAATCTCAAGAGGTCCATTGAGAGGTACAAGACTGAAGTTCAAAACTTTAGTCTTGCGTACCGGGGTTACCAAGGGGAGCCGTCTAGTCGCTTGCCTCCTGACGCGTACGACTATCAGCCCCAGAGTCAGGTGTGGGAGCCGTCTACTCGCTTGCCTCCTTCCGCGTACGACTCTCAGTCCCAAAGTCAGGTGTGGGAGCCGTCTACTCGCTTCCCTCCTGACGCGTACGACCATCAGCCCCAGAGTCAGGTGTGGGAGCCATCTACTCGCTTGCCTCCTGACGCGTACGACTATCAGTGCCAGAGTCAGGTGACCCAAGTAGGAATCCAGGCATCGCGCCCAAGCATCCGGTCGGATAAAGGACAACCGACGAAGCCATTGAGTCCGGCCAAACGGGATTGGATCGACCGGCACTACTTTGGGCATGAGCCAATCGCTACAGCAGACTTTCCAGTTTCAGGATTCCTAGCTCACTCTGATCTAAGACTGTTGGCGCCAAACACAGATATTTCAAATTTTCTTATTGACGCGTATATAGATCTGCTCCGTGTTAGAGAGCTAAATTATAACACCTGCCAAACTTTGAAGCTCAACATGTATGCCTCTTTTGTTATCCCCTTCATGGTGAATAGCATGAAGGAGTTCACAGAATGGAGGAGGACGCGAGGGACAAGCAAGGGTGAATGGAGACCATCTGCAAACGTGCTTTCCTACTTGAACGCGGACTATCAATGTCACGCAGCTGAGGCGAACCTAATCATGCTACCTGCTCTTCATGCAAGCCACTTCTTCCTATTAGTTCTTTTTCCAGAGAATAAAGTGGTCCACATATACGATAGCCTAAGGGAAGACGGACCTGGTCGGCAGCTGGCGCAGGTGTACTCCACGTACATCAATGCGGTGGTTAGTTTATATTTCTTGACCTTCGCTCATTGTCTATTCTTCTTGTTATATAGGCTTGATATCCTTTTTTATTGTTGGATGCAGACTACTATCATTCCACTAGCGTGCCGACATTTTAAGGGGGAAGCCATCACGAGCAAAACAATGATTGATCCTTGGACGGTCGTGACAATACAAAACCGACCAAAGCAATATAACAGTCATGATTGCGGGATTTACGTCCTCAAGTACATGGACTACATAGCTCGCTCGGATGTGCTCGAATATGATACGTGGTCTCGAAACGATGCCCTGACGTTTAGATATAGGATAGCCTGGGAGCTGAAAAAGGGTGTAGCTAGACGCCTTCCTTACCATTATCCTGATATGTAATAGACGTTCGTATGGATTATTATTACTATTGTTGTATTTTGGATATTAAGCTTTGAAAATTGAATTAGCCTTACTATTACTATTGGTGCATTTTGGACAAATGGGCTAACTAGCGTGCCCAAGGTGCAATGAGCAAAAAAAAAGTGACAAAAAAAACGACGTAATTTTTCGGAAGTTATGAATTGGGCCCTAAAGTGTGCCCGAACAGGGCCTTCGTAGGAAAACTCAAAAAATAATGTGTCTCGTTTTTTCCCGAAATTGATACAAATGGGCTAACTAGCGTGCCCAAGGTGCAATGAGCAAAAAAAAAGTGACAAAAAAAACTACGTAATTTTTCAGAAGTTATGAATTGGGCCCTAAAGTGTGCCCGAACAGGGCCTTCGTAGGAAAATCCAAAAAATAATGTGTCTCGTTTTTTTCCGAAATTGATACAAATGGGCTAACTAGCGTGCCCAAGGTGCAATGAGCAAAAAAAAAGTGACAAAAAAACTACGTAATTTTTCGGAAGTTATGAATTGGGCCCTAAAGTGTGCCCGAACAGGGCCTTCGTAGGAAAATCCAAAAAATAATGTGTCTCGTTTTTTCCCGAAATTGATACAAATGGGCTAACTAGCGTGCCCAAGGTGCAATGAGCAAAAAAAAAGTGACAAAAAAAACGACGTAATTTTTCGGAAGTTATGAATTGGGCCCCTAAAGTGTGCCCGAACAGGGCCTTCGTAGGAAAACCCAAAAAATAATGTGTCTCGTTTTTTCCCGAAATTGATACAAATGGGCTAACTAGCGTGCCAAAGGTGCAATGAGCAAAAAAAAAGTGACAAAAAAAACTACGTTATTTTTCGGAAGTTATGATTCCACAAACCAAATCACAAATTTAATCATTATAAAAGTTCAATTTATACAACTGAAACATTAACCCTAACACTCATCATCATCATCGTCCTCTTCGACCATACTGCCAGGTTCGATACCTAACACTTTATAATGGTTTCTCTTGTCATGATCAGTCATCTTATTACACAACGCACACTTTCGCAATTTTTTTTGACCCGTTGCTTCTTCAATCGGATTCTTCATGCGTATTGCTCGTTTTCGCCCTTTTGTTTGAGAAATAATTGGATCAAAAATGTCGTCCTCCTCACCTTGCAGGCTAGTGCCGTCAATGACTGGCTGTGAAGCTCGATTGAGCGGTCTGTCTCTTCTTTCTGGTAATGCCGCCCTAAACTGTGCAAGGTTAGCCTTATCCCGTGCGGCTGCTTCAACTTGATACCTGTACCCATCGAATGTTGACGCTGCATCCAATGATAAACCGTGCATGATGTTACAAAGGTGATTATATCGCAGCGTCTCAGATTGCTCGAAATCAACTGAAACATTGGGCACGTAAGGAATGTGACCGTGGACTCTATTGGCTTCCTTCGTCCACCGTTCCAAGATATACTGTGGAGGGATTTCATGAGCATTCTTGGCGCTAAAAACCCTCAACGCGTGTCGACAAAGTATACCTTTATGCTCAAACAGTTGACAGTTGCAATTAACCAACCCGGTGTCCTTACAAACTGCTACGGTAAAATGTCTTCTGCTCCTCGGAGCCGACGAAGAGCACGGATTGGCGAAATTCGTCACATTTGTCAACGCATAAACCTTGAGATCTCTGGTGGAATACTCATGCAACTTTGTCATGCTATATTGATTCGACTTTAGCAGTTCCTCTTGAAACTGTCTAAACATTTCCTTCGTATAGACTTGAGCCGCATGAGCCTCCAAAGGTGAAAAGACTACTATGGCTCTTTCTTTGTAAACTGTAGCCGCGTCGGCTTCTCTCTCAAGGAAAAATTGCCTGTCAAGAGCTTTCTGCATCTCTAGTACGAACTCTTGTATACTAGAAGAATGGCCTACGTACCCATCAAAGAATGCATTCATACCTTCGCTTCTCGAGGTCGTAGTCATTCCGGCTGCAAAAAACTGCTTGGTGTAGGCACCGACCCACTGTGTCTTGATCTCATACAACGATTGTAACCATTCATGATTGTGCAAATAGTAGTCATCCATTAACTTGGCCCACCTCTCCTCGAACACGTCTACCGTCAATGATTTCTTCACACATGTATTAAAGTCAGTCTTGAATGTCGGATGGTTTGCATATACATTGTGAAGCCGTTCGGGATATTTGTTGCTTATGTGCCATGTGCACAGGCCATGGTGAGTATCTGGAAGGACCTTAGCGATTGCATTTTTCATTGCCAGATCTTGGTCGGTGATGATGGTCTTTGGAGGAACATGATACATTGCTTTAAGCCACGTTTCAAATAACCACGTAAATGACTCCTCCGTCTCATCCCTAAGCAGGGCAAAGCCAAACAAGATTGACTGATAGTGGTGGTTCACCCCGGTGAACGGAGCAAAAGGCATAGAGTACTTATTTGTGCGGTATGTGGTGTCAAACGTCACAACATCCCCAAAATTTTGGTAAGCAGCTCTAGAACGGGCATCCGCCCAAAATATAGTACTAATGCGGTTCTCATCATCCAGTTGGAGACTATAGAAAAAGCCAGAATTCTCACTCTGAAGGTGCCTAAAGATATCAAGTGTAGCTTGAGAATCACTCTTACCGAAAGACTCTCTCCTCTGAACACGAAGTTCATTTCGAAGGTCTACTTCGTTGAAACTCAACTTGTCAATCCCCCCAACCTGGCTTGAGAAAACCCCCATCATTCTAGAAGGTGGAATTTTAGCCTCGTCCATTGTAAATATCAGTTGTCTGTGTGCCGCGCTTATTTCTCGGTGTTGATGAATTTGACTAATCTTACTAGGGGTCATCAACTGATGATTATGGCTCAACTCCACTCCCGTCACAACCCAATGGCTTTCATTTCTCCGGTGTACTGCATACACATGGGCCTTGCAGCCGGTACCCGGAAATGTGTCCCGTTTTCTTTGTCTTGTTGGCCCTTCGTCACTGACCTGAACAACCGGGGGTACATACGGTGCTCCTCTATGACACTCAAATAGTCTTCCACAAATTTGATCTGTATTCGCCCGTTTTCTACTCGTCTTAATTCTAATACCGAAACCTATCGTTTTCGAATATGCTCTATAGTATGCTTCAACTTCGTCCAGTGTTTGAAAAACTTGACCCAAGTAAGGTGGATCAGAACCTTCACAAAAAGTATTTCCTCCAGTTGCATCCATATTGATACTGAAATCTAAAAAATAAAAATGTATATCATTCTCAACAAGTCATAGAATTAAATAAAATAAAAATAAAAATTATTTCCTCCAGTTGTGTTACAATGTTCAATCACCAAAATACCCCCGGTAAGCGACAAATTATCGAAATGCCCCCGGGGGTTTATTATCACCCTAACGCCCAAACCAGCTTCAAAACAATCTTTCAGGTGTTTTACGTACACTTCTGGACTAAAAAGTCCTTTGAAAAACTTAACACCATAAAATTACCAAAATACCCCTCTCGCGTTCAGTAAAATTACCAAAATACCCCTCTCGGGTTGGCAATTCACCTAAATGCCCATTTGTATCAGAAAATCTCAAAAGTGCTTTAAAATGCTATTTTAAGCTTCACGAATTCGTTCTTGATCTAAAAAGTATTTTACGGACTTTTCTCCAAAAAATCCCGAACTGGTGTCCGGATCGAGCGCGTAAAAGCCCATTCGGCCAAAAAATTAGCCAACGACTTCGGAATGGCCCGAATTCCTAGATCTTTTAAAAATAACTAGGCTCTCTTTTTTGTACTTTGGCAAAATCTAGCTCTAGTTATTTTTTATAAATTCGTGAAAAACTGTCTAATTAAGTTTTCACCTTTAGCGACAATTACGTTTCGTATTCACATTAAACAAACATAGTGTTGCACCTTAGGAACACACATGGCGTTAAAATTTATTTCCTTCATTGATCGTAAAATTTTACAATGTTCAATTACCAAAATACCTCTGATGAGCGGCAAATTACCGAAATGCCCCTAGGGGTTCATTATCGCCCTAATGAAAATAACCTTTCAGGTGTTTGACTTACACTTTTGGACTAAAAAGTCCTTTGAAAACCTTAATACCGTAAAATTACCAAAATACCCCTCTCGGGGTGGCAATTTACCAAAATGCCCCCTGGCATCAGAAAATCTCAAAAGTGCTTTGAAATGCTATTTTAAGCTTCCTGAATTTATTCTTGATCTAAAAAGTATTTTACGAACTTTTCGCCAAAAAATCCCGACCTGGTGTCCGGATCGAACGCGTAAAAGCTTTCGGCCAAAAAATAGGCAATGACTTCAGAATGGTCCAAATTCCTAGGAAATGGAACTTCCCAACATCCTAGGGTTCTTATAAAAGTTTCGCGCGAAATCGCTCTAGTTTGATATTTTAAATTACACTGCAAAATTACAAGGTTCCCTGTATCAGTTAACCCTTTTCCAGTCTTTGGAAAAATCTGAAATTTTTCTCTGATATAGATATTTTAAGAATAACTAGGGTCTCTTTTTTACACTTTGGCAAAATGTAGCTCTAGCTATTTTTTATAAATTCATGAAAAACTGTCAAAAAACACAAATTTTAGACTATGGTAACAACAATTTAAGCATAACACAATTTAAACAATCCATTGGTAAGAACAATTTGAAATTAACATTGAATTATAAGAAAATTCAAATTACTTACTTGTTTTGACTTGATATATTTGAAGAAAAATCCACCGATCTTCTAGCGAAAAAATCTACCGATCTTCTAGCGTAAAATTTTTTGTTTGTATTGTTGTGGAGATTATGTAGGTGAGATATGGAGTTAGAAGACAGTCGGTAAAGATGATGGAGAGTGGAAGAAAGGGTTCGGGGAGAAGGGATTATAAAGAGAGAAAAGTGAGGGAGAGAGATGAAAGAAGACAGAAAAAAAAAGTCCGTGAGTGAGCAGTAGTCAAAGGCTGCGAAAGAAAAAAAAATTGCAGAAGACTTTGCGTCCAAAGCTTTAGGGGAGGACACCACGTGGCATCACGGAGGGGGAAGGGGGTGGGGCCATGGGGGAGGGGGCACCACGTGGGGGGAGGGGGCGTAGGGGGCATGGATAAGAGGCAACCGCAACTCTTAGTTGCGGTTGGGTTTTTTTGGGGGGGGGGGGGGGGTGGGGGAAGGACATGAGGGGGTGGGGGGACGGGGGAAATGATTAGCAACCGCAACAATTTGTTGCGGTTGGGTGGATAATATCCACTAGTGGGTGTGGATCGGCTCCCATATATATATATATATATATATATATATATATATATATATGATATTATTAGGGTCAAGAAGCTAATTTCCAAAATTTTTATTTTGGAAATTAGCTTCTTGACCCTAATTTCCAAAATAATATTTTTTCAAAATAATATTATTTAACAGATAGCACTTATATTATTTGTTTTGTATTCAAGTAACTTGTGAAGAAATTTTTTTCTCCTAAATCGAAAGTATTACTTCCATTTTATTATGTAACTATTTTATCTTCAAAACCACTCCCTAATAGGAATACAAATTATATTTGTTTTATTATATATATATATATATATATATATATATATAGAGAGAGAGAGAGAGAGAGAGAGAGAGAGAGTTTTTATATTCCTATTAGAGAGTGGTTTTGAAGATCTAATAAGTTAGTATAATGATTAGGTTCATTTTAGGATATTTAGAATGAGTTTTTGAATTATATAAAACTTACAGAAAACCCTCATTACTCCTACAAAATTAATCAGATATAAAAATAGGGATCCTATCAAATTTTAAAGTAGTTATTAGATCACGTTTTTATTCTAAATCTCATAACTTATTTTTTGGGTCTATAAATTTTAATTTTTATATTAGAAAACACTTTTAAGGACATAGTTATCAAAATGAAGTCTTAAGAAATTAGTATATTGATTAGGTAGAGTTTTAGAATGATTAGAATTAGTATTTAAATTAATTTTTTCTTTTAAATAGAAAGTATTATTTTCATTTTTTAGATATATGAGTTTTTATATTAATATTAGAGAGTAGTTTTGAAGATACCATAGTCAATATTAAGTCCTAATAAGTTGGTGCAATGATAAGGTTGAGTTTTAGAATGATTACATTAGTTTTTAAATTTTAAGGACATAATTGCCAAAAAGGAGTCTTAATAGATTAGTACATTGGTTAAGTAGAATTTTAGAATGATTAGAATTAATTTTTAAATTGCATAAGACTTACTAATATAGAAGTTAATTACCTTAAAATAAGGATCTGATTACGTGTCATATAAGAAGTAATGATGTGTCGCGTTAAGAAGTTATCAATGCCTTTCTCGCTTCGCTTATATATATATATATATATATATGAACCCAACTAGACTCTTTCTAAGTATGTGAATTACCCTATATATCTAAAAGTCAATGCATCTCTATGTGAAGAAGGTGTTGTGGCGAGATCTTCCATAGAACAATATAATCACTTTACTTGATCAAATAAGCCCCACAATCATGGCTGTTGTATTCTTTTATTCGGTCTTGCATCATTTCAATTAAAGGTCCAAGTTTTCAAGGTAAGGGTACTCGTAATGGCTTGTCCTCTATAATGTCTCATGGCCAATGGAAGAATGGTAGTATGCAAATGTAAAATAAAAAATGTCAATGAACGTTCAAGTATGATATACATATACTCCATAGTTAATTAAACGTAAAGTGTACTAACCACTACAATTATATAATTTTTTTATTATATGTCCTATAGACTATTTTAGTTGCAGACTGATATTTCTACCAACATTCTCGATCAATAGAAAAAAAATGGCTAAAATAAAAACGTGGTATGAATATCATACTCACCACTGATGCGTGAGGTCAGTTCTCCATCCTCATCATGCCAAGCAACTTTACTAAGAGTTGTGTTTCCGGTGTGATTACAAAACTGTGCTGAGCTGATTACAAAATTAGGGAAGCGGAAGCAATGGAGAACTTTCCTGAGCGTTGTGTTTGAGGTTGTCAGGCAGCATTAAGTTTCTCTGGTTGCAACTTCTAGTGAACTCACGAAGTACTATTAGATAGGAGAATTCATTGCAGAATCAAAAAGGGCATCCTAAATAGAACTCTATGCTAGAAGCAGCCTATGAAACCTAGAACTTGGTATTCATCTATCTTTAGTCAGAATGCGTACATGTCTATCAGCTACGCGATATATACTCTCGAAAAATAGTTGGAATCTTGATAAGAGAGTAAAGTTTCCCGACACTAAGCACTAGTTTCAATTATGTTAATAGAACTCTCCGTTGTGTCGCTTTCATGACAAGTTTTCATTATTCAGGTTGGCGTTTGCCAAGACCCAACGCAAGAGTGCTAGTTTGTTTGGGTGTAAACTATTTGTCATCAGTTTTATTATTGTTGCGAAAACCATCTTTGGCGCACTTGCGTCACTCAAACGAGAACGAGTTAGGCTAGCATAGGAGCCCAGAAATTTGGTAGCAATTGGCCAATTTCGAGAACCAGCTTGAGCCTCCATCTCTCAGAAGTGCTCTGTCCTTGTTCGCCTTCACCAGAAACAAAATAATGATGGAAATTGGTGCAATATATGGTTGAAATGGTATCCAAAGAGCCCAAACTACGGTGCTTCCGACTTTAGAATTAAATTTCGCAAAAGGCATTTACATGGTAATTTGGCTTTAATGGCATCTTCATGCATCGAGTATCTAACTCATGTCTTGAGGGCTAGTTGCATTCTCCTCACGGGATTTCCCTCTCTACATAGTTTCACCAAGCAGTGTGGGATTGGTAGAGCACGCAACATGTTCAAGTCCTCTTCCAGCGGAAGTATGGCCAACAAAACTCTTTGGCCTCTTGTCTTTTCTGTTGTATTAACTGAGGTGTAGTAGAAGCTTGAATCTACTACTTCAATCCATTCTCCTTTCTGACAATTAGTTTTCTGCAGTGATACTTGCACTCCCTTTGAGCTCAACTTTGTTGCTAGTGTCCTGAAATCGTTGCTAGTTCTGAAACTAAAAATGGAGTTGAAACGGCAAAATGTGAATTGTTATATCTATTACGTCACTCAGTCTTCTAAATGAAGTTCAGTTTCTACCCTAATACACTTCTCACACAATAAATGGCTATGTTTCAATGAAAAATTTTGGCAGCTATAATTAGTAACGTTAAAAAAATGTTGTTAAGAATTGTCGTTAAAAATATTAACATACGAGAGGTTATAGTTATCTTTTTATAACCCAGGATAGTAGCAACAAAATTCTCCTTCCTCAATTAAAGATCAAGTTCTACAAACAAAAAAAAAATACAAAAAGAAAATTACATTCAAGTTATAGAAAGTCTCATTTACAACACGTCACATATAGTGAAACTAACATGGGCAAACCAGCTAAACGTGATCTTTCTTATGTCTGGGTAACAAGTTTTCATTAGTTGATTCTAGGGATGACCCATAGATCACCTATAAATATCAGGCAAGTTTCATCCTGCTACCACATCCGTCACCAACACTACAAAAAATTTGAGAAATTTGGTGGAAAGATGAGGTCCAACGTCAATCTTTCTATGGCCCTCTTTCTCCTGTTCAGCATTCTCTTGCTTGTGCTAGTACGCGGACAAGATACAAGTGAAAACTCTCCCGACCCAATGCCTAATCCAACTGCACCACCTAGTTCCACTGGTGATGGTCCATCTAATCCACCAAGTGGCGATACTTCCGCTCCTGCGGGTGGTGATGCTTCTACTCCACCTAGTACCCCTGGTGGTGATACTTCCGCTCCACCTAGTTCCAGTGGTGGCGTTAGTTCAGGTGGTGGTATTTCCGACCCCCCTAGCTCCACTGCTGGCGGTACTTCCAGTCCACCTAGTTCAACCGGTGGTGGTAACTCTGCTCCACCTAGTTCTACAGGCAGTGGTGGTAGTTCCACCAGCGGCGGTCCATCTACACCACCTAGCTCCACGGGCGGTGGTAACTCCAGTACTGGTGGTACTTCTGCTCCCCCTAGTTCTACTGCTCCTCCAAGTTCCACGGGCGGTGGTAGTTCCACTCAATCTGGTTCCACAGGCGGTGGTAGTGGTACTTCTGCTCCACCTGGTTCCACGGGTGGTGGTACTTCCACTCCTTCACCTAGTGCCACAGGTGGTGGTTCTTCTGCTCCACCGCCTCCAAACTGTAGATGCAGAGTGAATCCTGCGAGATTAGCACCCTGTGCTGTTCTTCTTAGTGGTGCACCCGGGTTGGTTGCACTTAGAAATTGCTGTGGACAATTGCGAATCCTCAGAGGAGAGGCTGCTAACTGCATCTGTGACGCCATTATAACTAATGTTATTGGAAGAGAACTTGACATCTCAAATGCAGTTTATAGGCTGTTAACTGCATGCAGCAAATAGACAGCTCTGCCCCTCCTCATCTCATTGCTCCAGTAAGCAGGAGGGGCTTCTGTTGCTTTCCTTGAGTTGATAATTCAGAGTGGAGTACCTCTGCCATGTTGAATTGGTCAATAAAGATTCTCATCAGAAAGGTCTAATATATTTCTAGTTATAAGTTGCAATCTCTTTGATCAAAACTTTCAAGTTAAAGGTGTTCTCAAATGTTCCTTGTAGGACTAGAAGAGAACCTCTAAGAACAACGTAGATAAAACAAGTTTTTCTGAAAGAGATGGGAAGTTGCTCATTCTAATGGCAGCTTTGAATCGATTGAGGTTTTTTTTTTCCATGTGCAATTTGCAAATCCTGCTTCCTTTTTATATAGCTTCAAGCATAGCAGAGGTGCATGCATAAGCAATTAAAGCGAAATAACTAGCTTTGATGCTTTCCGCGAAGTGCAAGTCACGATTGCAAAAGGCGTCCCGACATTTTTGAAATAATAGTATCTTGGACCGGAAAAAGGTGGCAGGACATTATTGTAGAAAGTGTCCATCGCAAGAAGTACCTTCCAGATGAACACAACCAACCAACAGGGCTGGTGTTGCTAGCAGCTCTGCAGAAGTGATGCCAAAAATTGTCATCGATGACCTTTAATGACAGTCTTCCGTGCTGAAAAAGGAGGATCAGGAGGGAGGGAGAGAAAATTGCAGGCGGGCTTCAACCAATATAATTAACTACTCTTTTCTTTTAAACTCAATTTTCGTCAAAATTAAGAATTACCCATTCATTCAATTCGTACCCTTACCCAAAACTCTAATCTATATATCAACTAGCCTGAAACCCATTTAGATATCAACTTGCACAACCCTTTTATACAACAACTAGCCTAAAACCCCTACCCAACTCCAGTCTATATATGAGGCAATATTGGAACCCCAACAAAGGTAGTAACGACAAAGGTCAAAGAAGATTTTGCTAAATTGGCCGGGTTAGATGGTAAGGACAAACTCTACAAATAAAGCAAGGTCTCTGTTGCACCACGCACGAGTGCAATCATGAGGAAAAGGAGGGTGTTGTGGAGAGAATAGGCCGGCAGGGAAACAAGAACCGAGGAAAACCGGGTCAGGTTAAGAGGGACTGCTTGGAGCAGGCAAGGTGAGAAAAACGGAAGCTCACTTTTTCTCTCTCTTAAGTAAAGTAAGCAAGTACCGTGATGGAAATTCACTTCAAGTCCTATACATCGTTTTAGCCCAAACTACATGTACGTGCTACATGAAGCAACCACACTTCCCACTAAAGCAAGTAAATTTCGTATGCAAATACTCTACAATGGACATTTGTTTTACTTCCAACTTATGACCTAACTTGCGCATTATTTCACGGTGATTGTTATACCAACGACTGATACCACAAAATGCAAGTAATTTGCACTTTCTATATATGTTACTTTCCATCAATTCCATTGCAATGACTAAATTGTGGATCTGGTTATAACAAATTGGGTGCCAGCGGTGGAGGAGGGTTGATGCTAGTGGGTTCGACGCTCGGCGGCAGTGGCCAATACCACCACCCGTGTCATATCAGCACCAGCTGCAACGTTTCTGGAGCGCTGCCATCACTTCTGTCCAGTTGCCGCCACCTCTAAGTCGTAGATGTTCACCACCTCCGGGTGTCATCGCCAACAGTCCCACACCACCTCAATGCATCGCCATCTTGAATCCTCAAAATTGGCGCCGCGTAGCGTTGTCCTCGGGGGTGGAATATAGTGGCAGCCGATAATAATGCCATTTTTGGATACTAACATTTTTGAACTGCGATGTGGTGGCAGGACAGCTAGGGGGTTGGATCCCAAAGGTGGTGGTGGTGGTGGGTAATAATGATGATGAACAAGAGGTGAGGCTATGGGTGTTATCTGTGGAGACTGAGAGCAAACAAAGTGGTGGTTGTGAGAGTGGTAGCTGTGGGACTGTTGGGGCTTTAGTCTTTAGGGGGGAAGATGTGAAAGTAATAACAAAACCAAAAAAGCATAGTTAAAAAAAGCAAGAAATAAGTCTTTGTTTTGATTCAGTTTAATTTAATTCTACTAAACTAAAATGACATTATTACCCTGATTATATGCACATGCACGACACATACTTAAACAAAGGGTGTTGTCGGAAAAAGTTACGATACGGAACGAGGGGCTATTATAACAAAAGTTACGATACGGAGAATGAACTGCAAAATTGCGTAAATTTAGAGGATAATTCTGTATGCATGTAAACATTTCTTTTTCGGAAAAAATTTACTCTCGGTTCTTTTAGAAAAGACAGATTTTCTTCTTCCTAAAAGAGACCACTTACAAATGCATTCTAACACACTACAAATTAAGGTTCCAAGGCCACATTCTTGAAGAAGGGGGCAGTCTCGAGCACCTATATATTTGGGTTTCTTTCTTCTATAAGTCATATAATACCAACTACCTACTTGCTTCCTTATTTAAGCCTTTAGTCATATGGGTTATGAAGTATGTGTCTTATATCCATTTCAGATCAATAAAGATTCTGATTAAGTTGTTTGCGACATACTACAATTATATCAACGGGTTAATGCGTGATATATACTCTTCGGCCTATTCTCTTATAATCAAAGCTTTCCAGATAGAAGTTCGAATTAGGTATGATCTTACAGTTCCTATCAGCATATATAGCGGTATACTTCTTGGACTCTCATTGAGAAACGCAATGCTATCTAACTGTCTCCAACCTTGAAATGGTTGCTTGCTTATAGGTTATTACTTCGAAAGACTCGGAAAAATGGAGAATACTACTTATGTTCTTTCTTATCATTTTCATTTGCACAAGAAAACCTCATCTGACATTTCAACTAGGTACAAGCCCAAATAAAGAAAAGGGTGCAGCAGCAACCTGGTTCCTCCTGACAATTTATAACAGCCGAACTTGTAAAACCAAAAGCACGCTATTGAATATTAGTGACTTTAACAAGATCATGTACATTTTCTGTTATTATTCGACCTGGGATTCCGATTGTAGTCAGTAGAATCTAGTGTGTGTAACCATGCGGTCATTGTCTTATTCCAGTTGTAAGAAACTGTTTTTCTTTCGGAATACTGCAATACGTACAAACATGAAGAGCATGCACATGTGTTACATTCAAGACAATGAAAAGTCAATTTTGCAGAAGCTGAACAACGAACAATGAGTAACAGCTCACACCAACATCACATCCCCATGGATTATGCACATTTGAAGCCTTCAGGAACCTTCTTTCCACAAGAATTAACAAGCAAACTGAGGGCAACGGGACCCTCGAGCTTGAGAACCTTCTTTCCACCATTGTCAGGGGAACGGTGGCCTTGAGAATTTTTGCAAGATTCTTGTCATTGGTCTGTTGTTAAAGTACACGCCTTGTCTATTAGAGTGTCTATGGGTTTTGAGTTATGCATACGGAATCGTTCAATGACTTTCTTGATGTATGTCTCTTGAGACAAACTGAGAAGTCTCTTTGGACGATCACGTACAATTTTAACCCCGAGCACATAATTAGCTTCTCTCATATCCTTCATCTCAAAAGTTGAGGACAACTACTGCTTAGTGGCGACAATGAAACTCATGTCATTCCCAGCTAAAAGAATGTCATCAACATACAAAGAAAGGATCAGAATGTTTTTCTTGGATCATTTTACGTAAACGCAATGGTCTTGTTCAATCATTTCAAAACCTATAGAGGTAATGACATGATGAAACCTAAAGTACCACTGCCTAGACGATTGTTTGAGACCATATATAGAACGTTTGAGCCGGCAAACTTTGCGCTCATGTCCCTTGACTTCAAAACCCTTAGGTTGAGCCATATAAATCTCTTCGTCTAGTTCTCCATTGAGAAACGCAGTCTTAACATCCATATGAAAAAGTTCTAAATCCTGCTGGGCAACAATAGCGGCGAATTGAAGCAAATCTTACCACTGGGGAGAAAGTGTCTTCATAGTCCATACCCCGCAGTTGGGTATAGCCTTTCGCCACAAAACATGCCTTATACTTGTCAATTGACCCTGCGCTTGACTTTTAAAACCCACTTGTTTCCAACAGTCTTGCGCCCTGGCAGAAGGTCAATCAACTCCCAGACCTGATTCTTTTCCATTGAGCTCAACTCATCCTTCATTATAACCATCCACTCATGACTAGCAGACGAAGATAAGGCTTCTTCCACAGAAGTAGGCTCGTCTTCATCATTTGGAATGCACATAAGAATTTTTCCGTCAATCTCAAAACGACGACGTGGAACTCTTCCTCGTGCACCTCTACGCAGTTGAGAATCTTGTTGACCTAATGGTCCTTGTGGTGTGCTCCCACTTTCTAAGATACTCCCACTAGGTTGAAGGTCACTTACACTATCTTCAGCGACAACCGAATGAGGAAATTCCCCACCTTCACTTGGAGATGGTAATGTGGTTTCAACCTCCTCTAACTCATAGAGGTCAAGATTCTTACTCGTGTCTCCAATGCTAGGAAAATCATTCTCTATGAAATCGACATCACGAGACTCTATTTCAGTCCTTCTACCATTTGGATGTTCACTATACATCACATAGCCCTAGTTTCCCATACTTATGAGAAGTACTGTGAACATAACCTGCTGAGCCCCATGGGCCAAGTTATCCAAATTTGGCTTTTGGCCAATCCAAAGCTCATATGTGGTGGATTTGACTGATTGTGAAGGTACTCAATTAAGTATATAGGCTGCAGTCAAAAGAGCATCCCCCAAAAAGATATTGGAAGGTTTGCTTGCTCCACCATAGACCTAAACATGTCTAACAATGTTCTATTCCTTCTTTTCGCAACACCATTTTGTTGTGGAGAATTAGGAATAGTAAGTTGCATGCGTATCCCTTTTTCCTAACAAAAACTTCTTGAAGTGATCTGACAAATATTCACGTCCCTGGTCAGTGCGAAGAGTTTTTAAATTCTTCTCTTTCGATTCTCAACCTCAGCTACAAAGTGTTTGAAACAGTCCCAAGCTTCATAGCGGTGAGATATCAGATACACATAACCATATCGCGTATAATCGTCTATCAGTGTAAGGAAATAAGAGACGCCATGGCGTGCCTTTACACTCATAGGTCCACATATGTCAGAGTGAACTAGCTCAAGTGGTTGAGTTGCTCTCACAGCCTTTCCAAAAAGGCTTCCTGCATGCTTTACCGGCCAAACAAGCCTCACATGTTTGTAGATTGACTCTTGCGAGTGGGCCCAATAGGCCTTCTCTAGCCAAACGAGTCATTCTATCTTGGCCTATGTGGCCTAGTCTTGCATGCCAGGTGGTAGAATCATTCATAATATTATTATTCACCATATAAGAATAAGAGGACTGAGAATCAATTAAATCCAATTTGAAAAAGACTATTCATGCGAAAACCATGTCCGAACAAAACATCATCCAAAAAGATGTCCAACTTATTACCCCTAAAAAATAAAGGAAAAACCACTGTCTAATAAAGCAGTAACTGAAAGTAGATTAAGCCGAACAGTTGGTGCATATCGCACATCTTTAAGAATTCATGTGCGCCCAATGCGCAACTTGAGCTGGTAAGAACCAACCCCTAGCACCTCTTCGGAGCCATTGTTTCCCATGAAGATATGTTTGCTTCCCACTGGAATCCTGTGGTAATCTACGAACCCCTCTCGATCACGTGCTACATGTTTTGTTGCACCTGTATCCATAAACCACACAGGTTGGGAATGAGCAACCATCACATGTGAGGAAACATATAACTGAGAGAGAGATTCAGAAAGTACCTTCTTCCGCTCAGTGCAATCACGAGCGAAGTGTCCTTTCTGTTGACAGTTGAAGCATTTAACTTTAGACAGATCCTTTTTCCCACCACGTTTTCTTCTCTTGCGTTTCTTCATTTTTCCTTCCTTTGGCGTAGAAGTGCTAGCCTCGCCTTTCTTACTTTGTCTTCCGCGCTTGCCATTTGCATTGCGCGATCCCCCTTGGGCGACATAAGCAAGGGTCTTGTCAGCATCTCGAGTCTCGTCCTCAAGGATGACATGCTGTGAAACATCAGAAAAGTTCTTGATGTTTTCACTGTGGGTCAATATCTGTTTCATATTGGCCCATGAGGCAGGAAAGGACCTTATGACAGCTCTGACTTGCTGCTCATCTGTGAGCGCATGGCCAACATCCCTCAGCTTACCAATCATATTGGACATCATCCTTAGATGTTCTCTCATGGTATTTTTAGGGTCTTTTGTGTACTCCTCAAACTTAATCACAAGGCTACGAAGTCGCGTAGTTGAGATTCCACCAAAAAAGAACTTGAGCTGCTCCCATAAAGCTTTGCAAGTCGGAAGTTCATCATACTGCCCGATTAGATCATTTTGCAAGCTGCTCAACAAGGTGTAGCGCGCACTACGATCTTTCTGATTCCATTTCTGGTAAGCAGTGTGGTCTCTTAAGGATTACGCCTCAGTTGGCACGACCATCTCCTTGGTCAAGTGCTCCTCGAGCTCTTGTTCGTTCAGCATGAGTTTCATCTTTTTATGCCAAACGTCATAATTATCTCCGTTAAGTTTCTCACCCTTAACGAGATCAGCTATGACATTCTTGGTGGCCATTATATTCACTAGATTAGATTGCGCAAGGAAAAGACATTAATTATACATCCTTCTATTTATTTCAAAAAATTAAAATGAAAAACATAATCCTTCCTCACATCATGAAATCAAAATTTTGCTAAGCTCGTAATCATCTCCCATGTATGTGAGTTGGGAAAAATATTTTTCAAGTAATTTTTCGCAATAAATTTCATCATTATATAAGCCACAATATAATAAATCATCCACATGATGATTTAGAACAATATAAAAATTGTACCATGCAATAAAGTGTGTAAGGACTCCATTGAGCCCCATTGGCATTCTAATAACTTATGCTAAGAAAATTCTGACTTGAATAATGTGCGTGCGAAATTACATCCCTGTACAAGACTTTCTGGAAATATACAGGGAAATAGTACAATACAACATCTTTGAGAATCCTACTCCAATAAAACAAATGGAGATGCAGCACAACACATTATTCTCAAAAGAATTTTCTAAAAAACAAGAGTAAACACATTAAACATAAGTTTCTTTAGAACGCTAATCTAGTATCCATCAATTTAACCTAAAACTACCATGCTCAAATAACAAGTTAAAGGGTAATTTAAATGGATGAATAGGCCACGTTCTCCTTCCAAGGAAAACGGGCGTAAAGGCTTTGAAATTGGGTTTAAGGAGGTGTGGACTTGCCAAAAGCGCAACAAATATATCAACAAAAAATATATTTAAACCATTACATTAATTAAGGCAAATAAATAAAACATAATTCATCTATATCATATAACTCTCCATAATATTTATTTCTGCTCACAAAGTGCAAAAATTAATATTTGCGCATTATTTGTATTTTTTGGGAACACATAAGTACCACAAAAAAATATTTCTAAATGGCCCAAAAAATGAGAGATAAATTCTTAAAATTGGTAAACAGTAAATTTATCCCTAATATACCCTCTGTAATTAAAAAAAAATTCTGTGTGCATCAAAACAAAAATTTTAAGCTAATTTCTCTAGAAAAAGTCATTTAAAAAATTAAACAGAACACACACAGAGGGTATTGAGGTAAATTTAACACCACAGAAAAATTATAGAAGCCAAGATAAGACTTCACGCGCCAGCGATGGTGTCAGAACCAGCCGAAAACATCCTCACGCGCCTCCAGGCGCCGCCGTGCGCGTGGGCAGCCTCTGGCTCTCTTCGCTTGGCGCGTGTAAAGTACGCGCGTGTGGTCGCATTGGTGCACGGCGCGAGTCTGCAGGCGCGTGTGAGCGCGTGATCGGCTGGCTTCGCGCGTGACTCACATTCTTTGCATGGCTGGCGCGCGTTCGGCACGTGATCGGCTGAGTTGGCACGTGGAGCGCGTCTGTGGCTTGGCTTTGGCGCGTGGAGCGCGTGAATATACTGTTTATCTTCTTCTTTAAAAACCCTAATTCTCCAGCCGCCGCCATGCCACGATGCCAACTTCCGAATGCCATATCTCTCTCGTTTTTAAGCCAAATAATGCGTGCAATATATCGTTGGAAAGCTTATTTAACATAGATTAATTATGTATGAACCGATTATGATAAAACTGAATATCATGCTCCGAATTTGAGTCCCAAAACTCAAAAAAAATTACAGTTTTCTTGAAAAATAAAATTGTGATTTCTCACAAACCATGCATCCAAAAATCACGAAATTTTACGGAGTTTATTCTCAACCATAGGAGAACAAAACTATATAATTATTTTTCAGAAAAACATGCTCAAAAAATTTTGAATTTTAATAATAGGTCTCATTCATGTATCCGAAAAAAATCGCAACATGCACACAATTTATTCTAGCATGTTAAAGGCGAATCAACAAGTAATCATCCTCTGATACCAATATTGAAATGATGACAACAATTATTGCGCTACCACGTAACACGTAGTGGGTTCAAAAACATACCGTATGAAGTCTCTGAATATTCCGACGTAAGATCTTGTTGTTACGAGCCTCCAACACGCTTGATCTTTTTCGCAAGTACGAAAATGGCTACTAGAGTCGAGTTCTTCGTCCACGAACCAAATCTTAGAGCTTGGTGATTGCTCTAGAGAGAGTGCTATAGAGAGAGGGTTATTGCTATGACCTCTGACTTATTGGGATATCTTTAGCCTTTATATAGAGATACAATTAGAGACTGACTTTACCTCAAACTCTTAAGAGATAAAGATTCTCTAAATAACTGTATTTATCCAAATTAACAAATACACATTATCTGTTAGTGGGCGGATAATGGGTCCATTGACCAAATTTATTAACAGTGGGATTCCCAAGCACCACACCCACGCTATTGGAATACGGATGGTTATAACTTCTTTCCCAGTTCTCTCTGAATTAACTTCTAATGTCTTCTTATGGCTTTCTGAATGCAACCGGGCGTACTTAAGATATGTACTTGGACGATTTTGTTGAAGGGAAGTTCTAAACTTTCTTAACTCTGACTCAGTTACTCCTTTTTTATATCACTAAAAAGTACATCATAGCAACATAATAATGGCCTGTAAAAACAATAAAATGACGCGTGGAAAAGCATATGCATGTAGGATTTAACCTTTACTTCTCAATTTATAGACTATGCTAGGATGAAGTATGGGAGTTTTTTTACTTAAAATGAAGGTGGTTGATTAGTGGATTATGCAACTCAATATGCTAGTATGCAACAGTTGTTAATGAAAAAATTGTACACGTAATTTGCACTCTTAAATTAAAAATCTCTTCGAAGATGACTGTTGCTCTCAATCATATTTGAGAGTTACAGTACTAGTTCTCTAAAGGGTAAATTACACTAAAACCCCCTGAGGTTTTATGTAATTACACTCCACTACCGCTATCTTTAAAAATTACACTCCGCTCAAAAAGTAACATTTTTTCTTACGGTGTTAACAATGCAATGCAAAAAGACATAAATGCCCCCCCCCCCCAACAACGTTTTCTTGGAATTTGGCTGAAATTTACAAAAATCCTAAACCTCCATTAGACCCAATGCCAGACCTTCCATCTGATGTAATCATCGATCGACAGCCCGAAGTTCATCAATTTGAGAATCGTAAATACTAAAGCATGACTGCACCACTCTTTAGACATGCAGTCATGCTTCAGAAGTTCATCAATTTGGCGATAACTAAAACGCATTACACCGCCGACGAGATCCGTCAAAGTTCATCAATTCGACAGCCCGACTGCACCGCCGACGTTTCAAAGCCGTGGTGCGCTCTGATCAACAGCCCGAAGTTCATCAAGATGCATCTCAATCGGTCCAAAACTAGCTCCATTCTAGCCCTAATATTCGAAGGTAGGGGGACCCTTTACTCTGTACAACACGATTCACTGCAAAATGCCACTAAACTTGACACCCGGTTTGAAAACTCAAACATCGTTGATGTATATGGTTCGTGCAATGGCTTAATTTTACTGTCGATGCGCAAAAGCACCATTGCCATGTTCAACCCGTCAACCCGAAGGGCATCTGAACCGCAAGATATGGGCATCTGAGAGGACCTCACATCTGAACCGCAAGAATGGGTAAATCACACAAAACTCACAGTAGCAACCTCCTCTATTTCTCACAGTAACAACCAGTCAACCCATTCGCGGGGGTCGAAAAAGACCTTGTAGGCAGCGGCAAGCTCCTGGAAGGCGGCGGGGGAGACGCCGAACTGGGCGAGCTTGTCCGGGTGGCGCTGGAGGGCAAGCCGGCGGTAGGCGGAGTGGATCTCATCGACGGTGCAGTCGCCGCCACTGGAAGTGGCAAGCTCCTGGAAGGCGGTGGGGGAGACGCCGAACTGGGCGAGCTTGTCCGGGTGGTGCTGGAGGAGGGCAAGCCGGTGGTAGGCGGAGCGGATCTCGTCGGCGGTGCAGTCGCCGCCAAGCCCCAGCACCTTGTATTGGCACCGCTTCCCCAGCAACACCATGTTATACGGCGTTTAGGGTTTGTTTAGGAATGGACCGAGTACTTGTATTTTTTTTTTGGGAGAATAGTATATGTATTTTCTGTTATAAAATGTTATAAAAGGGGGGGTATTTTGGGTATGAAAATTAAATAAAGGAGTGTGTCAGGGAATCTTAAAACGGAGTTGGACGGGCCATTAAAAGTGTGTAGTTGTGTGTAATGCGGGTACAAACCTCAGGGGGGCGGAGTGTAATTTTTAAAGATAGCGGTAGTGGAGTGTAATTACGTAAAACCTCAAGGGGTTTTAGTGTAATTTAGCCTTCTCTAAATTATCTAAAGTTGGAGTTATAGCCCTGCATCAGGTAGTGATAAACCCATATGCAAAGCCCAATGGCCATGCGTATACATAATCATCACTAGATTTGTGGTTGGACCATGGCAGTTTGACTACCTGGACTGGCTAGCTGTTCAAGTGGGAGGACCAGCAATCGACGAGCGGTTAAGGCAAATGGTATTGCAGCTCTTTAATGTAGTCAAAACAAATGGATATCTCCAGTCCAGGGAATGGGATGTCGACAATTGGATACGCACAGCCATGTAATTGCTTCAAGTTGAATGGCAACTTCGCATTCTTGCATTGTTGAGAATTCAAGTTGAAATCCTTGTAATAATGAGGATTCATTTAAGCATCTCTGCGACATGATATCAATAAGGGGTAGCTTTGTATTTTGCTAGAAGTTCCTCCTAAATATTAAGACTTTTCCCCCTCTCTGAGTTCGAAATTTCCATGAAACGTTATTAGAACATAACTTTCTAGCAAAAAGGAAAAGCAATTGTCTAATTATCTACGTATGTACATCGACAAACAAGTACATGAGACGTGAAGTTTACTCAATCGGACAAGCATTAAATTGAATAAGTTACGCTTGTTTTCTGCAACTTAATTGCAAGTCACTGCAGAGATAATTGGGGTTTCTATAGTTTTCGCAAGTTTAAATATTCCAATTCCCTTCTGCTGTAATAGTGCTCCACGGTTTCTCTTGTGACGGTGTTCCATCTTTCTGAGGGTAGTTACTGAAGAGAAGGGGTTCCCTGGTTTTCATTTCTGACTTGTATTGAGCAGCACGAGACTTCCACCAATCTCCCATAAGTTTAATCCTGAAAAGAACTTGTATATTTTGGCTTTGTATGTGCAAATCCCAGTATATTGCGGACAGTGCTTTCATACATGATCTAGGAACTGAAGGAAGATTAGGAAACAAAGACACACGAATACTGAATAGTTAATCCCTTTACAACTTTGATCTGAATAGCTATAGCAGAAACAATTTTGTAAATAGGAAGTGGAAGTTGATCCCTTTCTACAACTTTGATCTGAACCCCTTTTTCTTTTTCTTCTTTTTTTTTTATATACTTTATAGAATAGGAAGCGCAAGTTAACCCCTTTTAGATTAGGCTCTGTTTGATTTTCTTTCCGTTTTCTGTTTTTTTTTTCAGTTTTGTCAACTGAAGAAAAAAATGCGTTTGACACACTTTTTTTTTTTTTTCAGTTTTGAAAATCAGTTTTTAAAACATGACTGTTTTTTAAAACTTCTTTTTAGGAGTTTTGAATTTTAAGTTTTGATTTTTATTTTGAGACCACCACCACCACCCTCCTCCCACCGCCCACCGTCAGTGCCCACCTCTTGCCGCAGGCCACCGCCACCGTAAATCACTACCAAAAAAAAAATTCAAAATAAAAACTGGGTAATCAAATACCTAAAAGAAAAAACTCAAAATAAAAAATAGGTAATCAAATACCTATTTGTTTTTGTAAAAAAATAAAAACTAAGCTAGTTTTAAATTTTGTTTTTGATTTTTTAAAATAAAAAATTAAAATTAAAAGTAATTTTAAAAGCCGTCTAAACTTTCTAACTTAAGGAAAGTCCCACAAGTCGCGTCAAAAATGCAAAACCAACCTTTTCTTGTTAACTTCGAGCCTACGTTGATGGTTAAGCTGGAATAAAATGTCAAAGTAGACTATGGAGTATGGATGATAAAAAAAAATTGAAGGCTTAAAACATTTTCCTTGGACTGATGGGATCTTATGTCAGACGTGGACCTGTCGGAGGAGGGAGGGGAGAAAATAGGTGAGAGCAGAGGCATTAAATGCGGTTTAGCCAGAGCCCAGAGGGGTTGCGCTATGTCGCCTTGAAATCGTGTGTTAAATCTTAATGTTCACAGGTCATTATATATTTGAATATTACTTTTTTATATTTATTTGTGTGAGTTTAACACTAAAAATAAGTAAAAAAAAAAACTTGCTTCAACGTAACACTTAAAATAGTGGGATGTCGATAATTGGATATACTCGGCCATGTAACTGCTTCAACTTGTTCAACAACTCCCAGTGAATAATCGGGGTGCATTTAAGCATCTCTAGTGAGATAATAATGGGTAGCCTTTTATTTGCTCTAACTTTCTCCAGTAAGTTCGAGATTTCCATGAAACTATTGAAAAATGAACTTGAATTAATTCTTCGGAATGTTAATCAGTGTGAGTTATTAAGTTCTGTCTTAGTAGGTATATAAGATACAAGTGCATTATTTTTATGTGTTAGTAGAAGTAGTGGCTATTATGTTGTTGAAATAGTGGATTAGTGATAGTATGATAACATGCCTAGAAGTTACTTAGAGTTATTATAAAAAGGTGAAGAATTGTGTTAGTGTAAGAGAATGAAGGAAAGTATGAGATATATTGTGTGTTCTCTTCAAGTTCTCTCCGTATCTTTCTCCTCATATTTCTGAGAGCGCGTTTGAGTGACTCTTTGTCTCTTCAAGTTACTTAGAGTTATTATAAAAAAGTGAAGAATTGTGTTAGTGTAAGAGAAGGAAGAAAAGTACGAGGTATATTCTGTGTTTTCTTCAAGTTCTATCCATGTCCTTCTCTTAATATTTGTGAGAGTGAGTTTAAGTAACCCCTTGTCTCTAACAAAGTGGTATCAGAATCACAACGATCCTAGTGAACGTTGCAGCTTAAATCTTTGTCATTATGATTGTTGAAAAAAGTTTCCAAAATGAATATTTAGTATGAGAAATTGGTATTCTCAAATTATGTGAGAATGAAGATTGTTCTTTTATTCTATCTCAAATCGTGTGATTTGTTGGATGTGGTCGGTGAAGAACCAAATATTTGCTTATCGAAAGTAATTCGATAAATGAAGGAAGAAAAAGGCACTCCAAGTATAGCAGAAGGCCTTCATACAATATGGATGCGTATTGAAGATGTAAGAACTCCAAGTAATATTTGCTAAATGATCGAGATCATTGCTATCAACCGTAGACGTGACTTCTTACCTAAAGAGTATTGAGTACAAAGTTGGGAAAAAGATGAGTTCACAAATGAAAATGGTGAACATCTAGAGGAAAAGACTCTAATACAGGATAGAAATGAGTTTCACGCGTCCAACGCTGAAGAAATAGAGGAGACAATGGCTGAACAAGAGTCAAGGCTTTTAAAGCAGTGAGAACGACGAGTTGACAAATGGAGAAGAGTCATTTGAATAGATAGAGGAGAGCGAGAATACAAATGGTGATGACAATGCTTAATATGAAGAGATGGAAGATGAAAGTATTGACAAAGATGTAAACATTCACGGATGTTAAAATGTGAACAAAAACAGATCAGATATATGACCTTTAATTTTTCTTTAAGTGGAAAAAATGTGGTTAGGTCATTTCCACTATAGGGCCTTGCAAATTTTGAAAAAGAGAGTAATAATTACTTTTTTCATGGTTAAGAATGATGTGGTAGTGCCACAAGGATATGCAGCGTTGATGCTTTGAAAACTTATTTCATTGAAAATCATCCTAGCGAATTATTTTTCATGCCTAGGAAGGACAATGATTTTGTTGAAAGTCGAACAAGTTATAATCCTCAATGTGTTGTGGATTATTTGTTGAGTGACACAGGTTAGGTGAACATGAAGATATTTTTTGACTCAAACGAGTTACTTGAAATGTCCAAATAAAAATAATCAAGATCCAATACGCACACAAGTGACGAAGAAATGTCAGAGGTGCAACAAAAAGATGTGTCACATGCCATACACGTCAAAAGAAATGATGAAGAGGTTGTTGTTCTTGATGGAATTGGAGATGAATATCGTATTGGCACTTATCAAGGAGAATAATTGAAGACAAAAAATCAAGTTTAAAGGGGGGTGTTGGAAAATATACTTGATTTAATTCTTTAGAGTGGTTATCAGTGTGATATGTTAGTACGTGGATTATTAAGTTGTGTCTTAATAGGTGCATAAGTTACAAGTGCATAATTGTTTTGTATTAGTGAAAGTAATGGCTATTATGTTGTTGAAATAGTGGGTTGGTGGTAGTATAGTTACATGTTTAGGAGTTACTTAGTGTTATTATAAAAAAAAAGATGAAGATTTGTGTTAGTGCAAGGGAAGGAAGAAAAGTATGAGGTATATTGTGTGTTCTCTTCAAGTTATTTCTATATCTTTCTCCTCATATTTGTGAGATTGAGTTTGAGTAACCCTTTGTCTCCAGCAAAAATGCTATTAAAACTGAACTTTCTTGGCAGAAACGGAAAGCGATTATCTAATCGTTTCCTAGCAGATTGACAAACCAATTGCATGAGACGTGAAATTTGGGCAATTGGACAAACATTTTAAATTGCATGTGCGGCTGTTTTCTGCAACTTCAATGCAAGTCATTTTTAGTGCACTCTTAAGATAAAAAGATGTTCCTTGATATTGACAAACCGATTTTAACTTGTACAAGTTAATAACTTGAGTTTGCGAGAATTTGTAAAATACACATGCTTGCGACATTAAATATTTACCTAAACCGGTAGGTCTTTGAGCGGATTCCACGTTAGCTCCAAGACGTTGATATCTAACTAGAAAAGTAAATGCTTGAGCTTGAAAAGCTTCTGGTCCAATGGTCCATAAAACTCACTAGGATAGGCAGTAGTATTGAACCAGACAAAACAGCAAGCAATGAAACCAAAGACAGATAAAGCTCCTAAACTATAAGATAAGTAAGCCTCTCCAGACCATAACAAGCCCGCGTCAAGCCCATGCGAAGGGTTTTGTTAAGATATGCCAGATTCTACCATCGTAAGTAAATTGCTCCCAGCTGTTCAATCATTTGATAACCAGAGTCATTCTTTGATAAATAATCACTGAGTCAGACTCAATAGAATTTGAACAGAAACATATACTCACTCCTATGAACGTGAAAAATCTCTCGGATTAGTCGATTCGATTTGAAATTGTCAAGTCATCCATAATCAAAGTTTCTCGTATAGTTTCTAAAATTTTAGATAGTCAATTTCCTTTCCTTTTTCTTTTTTTGAGCTAGGTCAGCCTAAGGATATACGTTGAACTTTCTGGCATAAGAATCAGCTAGGAAGGTCCTCACAAGTCGCAGTCAACTTGTAACAATCAACCTCTTCTTGAAACTTCAAGCCCAAGTTAATGGTTAACCTGGAATAAAATACCGTATCAAAGTAGACTATAAATGATAGACAGTTGAAGTTTGGGAGCATTTTGCTTGGGCTGGTGGGGCTGACTCTTGGAGAAGGGTTCACTTTTTGGTTAAGGAAAAGACTTGGGGAGTACGACAACATCATCCACCAACACATAAATAAGCTTCATCCAGCCCTCATCTCAACCAAGTAACCAACCATCTTTCTACTTTATTAAGGCCTAGTCCCGTGTCTTGTTGACACTGTTTGATTTCAAGTATAGAGTAGCAAGTCAAGTCGAGCAAAATGGGTGTGATTAGAAGTGCTTTCACGTTCATGCTTGGCGCAATCAGTGGAGCCTATATCGCCCAACGCTGCCATGTACCCGACATCAGGAAACACTGCAAACGTGGATGTGCCATGGCCAAGCATGTTGAGGAGACTTATCGTAAACCCGATAACCAAAATCAAATTTACAACGAGGAGGAGGCTTCCACTGATTGAATAGCTGGTTGTACATGTATTGTAAAACCTACCTACCTATGTAGTATGCAAAATTATGACCTTGTACTTCACCGATTTTCCTTTTCCAAAATAAAAGTACTTATTATTGATAGATTATGAATCTTACTTCTAACATCAATGCTGTTTCATTTTCTTTGGCTCTAGAATGATACTGTTGCAACAATGAGTGCCTTCGTCTTCTTTTCAACTGAAGGTTTCTTACATTAGGCAAACTACTTGTCAGAGTACATTTAAGTCAAAACGAGAAAATCATCCATAGTTTAAAAATAAAGTTAGCCCGAAAAGTAAGACTTAAATTCCCCTCCCCCCCCCCCCCCCCCCGGGAAAACAACTTAGGAAGATGTCAAAAAATCCATCTCATAAGGAACAATCAAGGCTTAAGACTTTCAGCGATGATCGCGAAGAGAGACTTAATTATCGTCAAAAATGAAAATAATATGGTTCGTTATGGTCTGTTTAGTATCTATCTATGGCGACAGTTTAATGACCACCATCAAACTCATTCCCATAAACTATCTAAACTACTTGGGAAGTCGTCGGGGTTGACTCTTGGGGAAGGGGTTAGCCGGTGGCATTATAGCCCCCTAATTCCACTCGAAACCCATTGCTTTGCTCAACCAAATTCCACTGATCCGACCACAATCAAATTAGATATAGCTGTAAAATGGGTATAATCGGGAGCAGTTTCTCGTTCATGCTGGGGACAATCTGCGGAGTCTATATAGCCCAGAATTACAACGTACCCAATATCATGAAACTCGCCAATATGGCCCTTGTCAGGGCCAAGCAAGTGTAGGAGACCTATCGAAAACCCGACAAGAACAATAAACAAGACAGCTAATTCAATTGGGTGGGAGTCAGAATTTTGAGATTTTTACTAGATTAAGGAAAACTCATCTGTATCTCTTATTTTAATGTGCTTCCATGTGGTCTAATTAGTGAGAATTGGACTATTTTGATTCGTCTTTTAGGTTCATCTTTTTGGTTAAATTCTGTGCTTATGATGCATCTATCTGTTTTTAGAGTTGGTGACTACTGATATTCCCTTTTGTCCCGTCATGTTTGCCCCATTTGGCTTTTGTGATTGCTTGAATTGAATTACAACTCAAACGAGTATTGTTTAACGAGTCAAACGAGGGCAAGTTATAGTCGTAAAACTACATATTCAACCTAGAAATTTGTGAAAAATCACTGAGGCAAGTATTGTAGAACGAAGGGAATGTTAATTTCAATCAGGCGTTATTGTGAATTTCAAAGCTGTTAACTGTTACTCTTGACTGGAATCTTAGCAAATGGAAATAAGTTCACTTGGAAAAACCCTTGCAGGCCTTTGGGTCGAGTGAGCTCATAAGTTGTCGGTAGCATATTGCAAGTTATATCGAGTTGTTTAGAGAAAGATGCAAGGCTTTTGCGTAGATCATATGCCCCTTTATTTACGTCTCAGGAGGTAGTGTAAGTCAGAGCAGCCACACAAAGGAGAGTAGAATAAGAAATAAGGATGTGAGCAAGTTGGTGGGATTAGTACCAATTTTGGGTAACTGCGTCCGGCCAAGACGGAGACCGGATATAAGACGAGGTTAAGTAGGAACATGATGTGCTTGGATAGGAGAGGAGGAGAGAACGTGATTCATGTTGTCAACGGCAACAAGTTTGGCAGAAAAGGTTAGTATTAATGATTATGAGGTGCTCTAAGTTAAGATGGGTGCATTATAATTGGAATTTGCTAATTTTCCATATTGAAACCTTAAGACTATTCCCCAAACTAAAGGTTCTACGGAAGTTTTCTAAAGCCTTTTGGTGTCATCCTGCATCAAACACTAGACTCTTCCGTTTTACTTGTTAATCTTTCTCCAAACCACGCTTCTGCAACAGAACGCATGTGTTCAAGCAACACTTCTTCGTTTTTAGGCTTAATGTGCAGCCTAAAAACGTATTAGTGAGAAGACCATGTTGCTCATTTTGTAATACATACTAGCATTAGGTTGAATTAAATATCGGCTCGCACGAAATGAAGATGTTTGCTTTCTCTTTCATCCCATTTTTATAAATTCAATAATTCTACTTTTCATGTGACAGGCATGCCTACCTGGCCACTGTTGCAATTAGACCGTCATAACTACCGGATTGCCTAACCTTTTAAAGGAGAAAATATTCGGTGATTGTTTAACGTCACGTCACCTGCAGAGGTGGTGCTAGACTATCATTAACATTTTGTCAACTCAATAAAGTGATCATGTGGGGACAAGAATAGCAAATCTTGATTTTATTTAACCATGGTTTGTGAAATATTAGAATTCAAAATTTTCACCAAATCTTTGAAAAGCCGCTCACCATAGCCATCAATATATTTTCATTTCTATTCTCTTTCCCTTTCTTCACCTTCATCTTCTTTCTCTTTTCTCTCTCATTTTCACCATTACAGAAAATATAAGTCACATTTCTAACCTAAAGCATCATATGTTCTTCGCCACTGCCATCAATATGACTTTGCACTAGAGGATTTGGTTGTTCTACACTCTATTTCGGCATCTTTCTCCAGCAGAAAAACACATTTACTCATAAGATCAAAGCACCTCATTGTTCAGGCTTCTCTCTGATGCTTATCTTGTCATTGCAAATTAACTAGAGAAGAAAGAAAATTTAGGGACTGCTTTATCAAATTAAAACAAACAATAGAAAGAAAGAACTCTGAATGATGATTTTTTATAGCATTTTTACGCTAGATGCAAGAATATACCACATTAACGACAAGATTCCAACCTTATGCAGGATTCAGAACCTGGTAGAGTGAATATTCTTTCTATAGGGTATTATATGTATGTAATTTTAGCTCCAAATTGATACCTGAGGACCAGTCAGATGCCAGTTACTAATTGAGAGTCCAAGTTCATTGCTGTTAAGAGAATTATGTGGTTATGATCTTATCTAAGAAACCAACCCCACATGTCTGTTGTTGCTCCTTGTTCTTGTTACATGTCATTACTTTTCTCAGTAAACTTGCATTTTGGGGTTCAGGATTATACGCTGCTACTGATGTTGTGCAGGGAGTATTGCAATATGGTGCAGAGGCTCTTACAGATTGTGAAGCTTTGAAAAACATTGTTAAAAAGCACGCTGCCAGCGGACGCCCATAGCTGCAATATGTGCAGCTCGCCTGTGCACTTGAGCCATGGGGCCTGGTGAAGGGTTTTAAAGTAATGTCTTGATACAGGGATGTCATTTACATATGATTTGTACATGCTTGGTTCTACTCTTCTGGGTTTTGCATTTACTGAGAATTTTGCTTTTGACAGGCAACCTGTTATCCATTGTTCATGGAGAAATTGTCATCCTCTGCAGCTACAGTTGAATCCAGAGTCCATCGGGATCATGGACCTTGTGACAAGTCATGGACCTTGTAGTATGTATAATAATGATTCAAAGGCACGAGAATGTGTGGCTATTGCGAGAATAATGCTACTTTTGGTTAGATGTGGCTTATAAGGAGCATTTTCTATAATGGTGAAATGAATTACAAAAGAGAAGGAAGATGAAGGTGAAGAAAGGGAAAGAGAAATAGAAATGGAAATAAATTGATGGCAATGGTGAGCGGGATTTTCAAAGTTTTGCTGAAAATTTAAATTTCAATATTTCACTAACCATGATTACATAAAATTACGATTTGTTATTGTTGTCTTCGCATGATCACTTTGCTGAGTTGGCAAGATGTTAATGGTAGTCTAACACCACCTCGGCGGGTGACGTGTCGTTTGACAACCACTGAATATTTTCTCCTTTTAAAGACATAGCACGTGTGATGTTCTTGTTAGTTTTTCCATCATGTCCTGTTTTGGTTTAGTAAGATTTGCAAGTTTGCTCAAGCTTATGTACAGACTAGTGAGCATCTAACGCTGCCATGACCTGCAAATGCGGTTTAGTTACCTATCCATTTACCCGAGTCGAGGTCTTTTCTAACCAGGAGTTCCTCTGACCACCAATAAAGAGTTCTGTTGGCACCTCTGATTTCAGGTTAACAGTGTGATACCCCATGTAGGAAGTGCGAACTTCAACGCCCCAAAAAGGACTACTATAGAATTAGTTAAGAGGCACCGCCTGGAGCCTGACATTTATGAAATCCACGTTTGATTCGGGCACAAACCTCTTAGACTTCTTTCACTGCATTGTTTAAAAAATCACTCTCAAAAGGCCTTGCATTGCATGTAAAGTTATTGAACGCTTATTGATATGCTTTGACCTGGCCTCTGCTTTGTCTTCAATAGACGCATACGCTCAAGAATTCATGGAACTTTTTTGCTTGCTGATTATAGTTCCAGCGAAATAAGATTACCAGTTGTTCTGTGACATATTTGTTGGCGTCCACTCTGTATCTTTACCAGCAGTTACTGGTTTTCAGAACATCCGTTAAGTGAACGTGTGTATCATTTTTTTACCTGGTCATCTGTGAGAGAGCAGATCTTTCAAAAGTATCTGGTTCTATGCATTACCTGAACTTTTGTGCCTTTTCCACCTCGTGATCAGATCTCATGAACCATGCTGTATGACCTTTTATGCAGTTCATGACTGCATTTTGACTTTGTTCCTGGGGCTGCTTCTACCTATCTCTTCCAACAGATTGTCATACTAACTGGAAATGGACCTAGTGCACATTATATCTCCAAAGAGATCTCAACTGTTGCAAAAGAAGTTCATCAAGCTTCTAGGGCCCCGGACATGCAATTTGGGAAGTCAGAAATCCTTTTTAACAGATAGCATGTGCATATGAAGATGGTAAAGTGCTGTTTCACGATGGATTATCTGTCTATGCAGATGTCATCATCCATTGCATTGGATACTGGCAAGTTTGCTTTTCATTCTCCGTATTATAAACATATGATTTCTCCAGTTTTGTTGCTTCAACTGCGTGATAGTTCCAATTTTTTCTTCAAATCTCAAAATGTATGTACTGCAAATGCAAATATCTTTTTTCATTCTTCAAGACCAGTGACCTAGTTAGAATGTACAACAACAGTGTTGGACCCCTGTATAAACATGTTTTTTCACTGAAGTTAGCCCCTTGGGTCTCTTCTGGGGGACTACCTAACAAGTTACTCATACTTCATGTTGCTGCTAAAAATATGTCCCGCGTACGTTGCGGAACCCGAGCCTGGATCGATGACCTGCAAGACAGAAAACGAGTGACCGCCGGGTGGGGTTCCCGGCGGAGAACTCTCCGATGCTTAAGTCAGAGCGCAGCTACATGATAATGACTCTGAAAAAGCATGAATGTGTATAGTTGTCCTTATACCTGGGGGGTAGACCCCTTTATATAGGGTTAGGAAGAAGAGCCCTAGTAAGACTGGGCCGTAGGCTAGATGTGTTAGGATCGCATTAGGATCTTTGAGGATCACGTCCTGATCTCTGATAAGATAACTATCAGTCTTCCAGTTCAACTAGGATTGCCGGTATTCCCCAATTATTGGGAGTTTTATTTGAGGTATATCATATGCCCCCCACTTCCTTAGCCAAAATGTTTGGCTGAGGAAGTTTATACCTGGTATCTTGAGACACACGTCAGATTTGTAAGGGATTCTCCATCCGCTTGTAGGGGTAATAATATTTCTCTACTCCATGTGCTCGGACCGAAGCTCTTGGGAGCTTAAGCCTTGGAACTTTGCCCGAGTAGGATGCTAGAACTCTAGCTCTTGAGAGCTAGGTCTTTCGAATGTCGCCTAAGTAGGCTATTTGGAATCATCTTTGGGAAGATGAATCATGGGATCTCGGGATCCATTAGAGGTTGTGCCCCACGTTAGCCTCTCTAGAGAGAGGACACAGAGCTGTGCATGCAAGTTGTTGCATGTGCTAAGTGTTTGAATGTCCCCTTGAGGGGTCACCTCTCCTGTGGAGGGTGTTTGTTTTGTGCAAGTGTGTGTTCTTTAGCTTGAGTTGACCACATCATGCTTGCGTTTTACTTTGACGCGAACCCTTATCGTCAGCTAAGGGCTGGCAAAGAAGCCTCGCACTCACGCTCGGCCAGGTTTCGAATTAACAAAACAGGGTAGGGCGACGAACTCCCACTTGGTTTTGCCGTTTCACGGGTTAGAACTATAGCTAAACCGTTCGGATAGAACTTGAGCTCTATCCTGTCTCCCTTGAGGGTGTTACCCTTGAGGGACCGCCCTAGAGGGCTAGTGGAACGTAGAGTTCAGATAAGCGCCCTTGAGGGCTAATGGAGCACGAAACTTAGAATTCTCGTACGTGCCCTTGAGGGAGTATGAAGCGTGTAGCTCATGTAAATGCCCTGGGGGGCTGGACAGAACTTAGAGTTCTCACCATACGTGCCCTTGGGGGCGGATGGAGCGCAAAGTGCTCTGATTCGCCAGTTGCATTGGTAGCATGCGCTGGTGTGAATGTTTGACCGTTGATAGTCGGTCACTGTATGACTGGATATATAATTCCGAGCTCGGCGGCAGGATACTGCTGCAAAAACCCTTAAGTTGCCGGGTGCTATGAATTTGTTCCTTGCTTGTGAAGTGGTTTTTGCGTCATTGTTGATGCTTAGCAGCGCAGTATAAACCCTTGCAACAAGAAAAAGTACGTGACTGAAAAAACAGCTTATGAAGCAATTAAAGTACATGAACTTAAATGTTCAACTATGTTTTTAACACATAATTGAGAGCGGTGTTCAACACCGCGGCCCCCTTGGGGTTTTGTCGGTTAGCCGACAGGGGGTGTGCTGCACTGCATGTCGCAGGTGAGTTTAAAAACGTCATAGCAGTCGAAAGCCTTAACATGTGATGTGCTTCCGCCACTTGATGTAACTAGAGAATGGTAGATGAAAAAATAGTTCTAGCTAATAGAAGCGCACTTGAAGTAGTCTTCGAAAGGTTTGTTAGTGCTAAAAATTTGTAGTCGCTTTATTTTTAACGACACATATGTGAGGAAGCATACACCGTTTTTTAAAAAGTGTGCAGCATATGTTAAATAAATAAATGAGACCCTGCGGTCCTGAACTTAAATAGGTCTTTTTCCCGAGTTAAAAATGTGTGGCATAAGTCGAGTAAATAAGACCCTGTGGGTCCAGATGTAAATATGCATTTTTGCCGGGGGAATGTAAAATAAAAAGAAAGAATTGACCTCTTTCTTATTTTTCATATGGCCCTTCTTTGCATTGACCGAAGACCGACAGTCAGCCTGGCCTGCCGGCGGCGTGACGGTGGGGGGCTCCTCTGCTTCTGTTTGTGCGATTGACGGCCGGATCAGAGAAGCCACAGCGATGACACCTCTGCGTTCACCCTTTGCCGAAGATGTAGAGGCAGTCACTGCTGGTGGATTTAATTTCAACTGCTTCTCACTGGGGCTTGACCGGATCTGTGGTGACAGTGTTGTGTGCCCAGCGATGGCTGAGAGTTTGATAGAGGTGGCGTCGGCGGTTTGCCATCTGCTGCAATGGAGTGCAATTACCAAGTCTAAAGTTTGACGGCAACGGTCCCTGTCAATTGACGGCGCTAACTAATTTACGGCGGCGGCGGCTCTTCAGTAACACATCAATGGCGCGACCATGGTGGCGATTGAGTGAAGGCGCCTATTGGCACTGCCGCGAGTTGTGGTGGTGATTAGAGTGGCCATCGCTTGACAGTTGATCAGCGGCGAGTTATTGCTGCCGACCGTGGTGGACAGCGCTGCGTCGAGTGAGGCCACGATGGTGCGGCGTCGGGGCCTACGCTTTGTCGGAGGAGTCGTTCAGATGGCGCGATCAGCTTCTTCTTGTTCCCCTTTTTTTTAAATTTCTTGGGATATTGTTGGTGCTGCTCCTGCAGTTTTTTGACTGTTGTGCGGTCGATTGTGGTGGTCGTGGTGGTCCTGTGACGTTGCTTGGTGAATCGCCGCGGGTTGTTGGTAACCACCGATGATGGCTGCCGGTGGCGGGCCTCCTGTTTGTACCGTAGCGGAGGTTGATGGAGTAGGTCCGAGCAAGACGGCGTGTTGCCGTGGTTGTTCGGTGCCAGCCCTTGTCGACGGTGGTGGTGGAGCTAGCTTCCTTGGACGGCGGCGATGGAGCGACGCTAACGGGGTGGCCCTGGCAACGCTGCCCGTCGTGGTGCGGTAGATGTGAATGAAAAGGGGACACACCTTTTGCGGCGGTGGTGATCCGTTAGGGTTTTAAATCTAAGCGGAGGCGCCGCTACTGGTTTTTCCTCTATGTTTTCTTTGTTTGCTGCTTGTTGCTGCTCCGACAGCTTTGCAACAATGGTCGACAGTTTGTGTTGCCCGCGACTCTGTTAGCGTTGGTGATGACTCTGGTAGCGTGATAGTTGCGCGGACGTGGGGCTGCCCACGTGGATGCTGTTGACGGCGGTGGCGCCTTCTTTTTTCCCTGTTCCGTCATTGCAGTTGCGACGGCAGCGTCACAACGATGATGGCTGTGCGACTGACAGCGTTGATTTGTTTAGGTTTTGACCCTTTGCCGCGGCGGCGACCTTGGTTGACATGGCGGCTGCCTGAAGGCGTCGCTGCTACTGTTCGTGGTGGACAGCAAGTGTCGGGGCGAGCCGCGATGCTGCGGCGCCGGCGCCTTGCTGGTGGCATTGATCACATGGCGCGATCAAACTCTTTTTTTTTCTTTTTCTTCTTGTGTCAATGCTCCGGCAGCTTCACGGTGATTGTGTTAACCGGAGAAAGGACCCGCCGACGGCGACAGTTGGTGGTGAATGTCCTGTGACAAGGTGACCGGAGAAAGGCGACGTTTACGGCGCCTTTTTGCGGCGGATGACTTGGTGGTTCAGAAGCATACGCGGTGGCGCGTACGGTTTGAACCTTGTGGCGGTGCTACCACTGCTGCTTCTTTTCCTTTTGCTGGACTTTTTTCCTGGAGGTGCCGTCGGTGGCTCGCGGCACCTTGCTGGTTCTCTTTGCTGCTCTGGTAGCTTTGCAACGACCAGAGATGGTGACTTCCTGACCTTGTTTTCGATTGTGCATGCATGGGCCTGCCGTGTAGGCAATGCTGATGGTGGCGGCGTTGTTGTTTACGGTGTTGACCATGGGGGCAAAGTGATTACGTTTTCTTGAGGTCAATCGGCTAGGCTAGCGGGTCCCACGGAAGGCGCCAATATGTTGCTGCTAAAAATATGTCCCGCGTACGTTGCGGAACCCGAGCCTGGATCGATGACCTGCAAGACAGAAAACGAGTGACCGCAGGGTGGGGTTCCCGGCGGAGAACTCTCCGATGCTTAAGTCAGAGCGCAGCTACATGATAATGACTCTGAAAAAGCATGAATGTGTGTAGTTATCCTTATACCTGGGGGGTAGACCCCTTTATATAGCGGTAGGAAGAAGAGCCCTAGTAAGACTGGGCCGTAGGCTAGATGTGTTAGGATCGCATTAGGATCCTTGAGGATCACGTCCTGATCTCTGATAAGATAACTATCAGTCTTCCAGTTCAACTAGGATTGCCGGTATTCCCCAATTATTGGGAGTTTTATTTGAGGTATATCACTTCACATGCTGGTTAGTAAAGGCAAACCCCATGTAGGGATTCAAGGCTGGCGACGTGTTTCAAAATCCCATTTGTTTCAAGGAAAAAGTAGACAATTTCAAGTTTTCTTCACATTTTTGAGACATCTATTGGGAAAAGTTGTTATACCCCCAAAAAATTTTCTTTTCTTTGTGCGAAATTATGATTTTAAGCAAATAAGTTTGTGGTCTTTTTGAAAATATTAAGAAAATGATTTGGAATTGTCTCTGAAATTTTCGGTAGAATGAAAGTAGCTTCATTCGAATCAAAATTATTTGATTTTTTTGAGTTTTGGAGTCTGAAGGATTCGGTCGAAGGAAAATATTTTGCTTCGAACGAAAAGTATTTAAATTGTGTAAAATGAGTTACTAAAGTTTTCATTCGAATTAAAATTTTTAATTCTAATGAAAACATGTTTTCGGTCGAATGAAAAGTTTTCTTCGTGTGTAATGAGCTACTGAAGTTTTTGGTCGAATTAAAAGTTTTAATTCGACCGAGACTAGTTTTAGGTCGAATGCAAAAACAAAACAAAAAAAAATCTGAAGTTTTCAGTCAATGAACAGTGATTATGTCGAATGAATAGTACTTTCGATCGAATTAAAAAAATATATTTGAACCATTTCCACTTCTGTTGGTTTCGGTCGAATGCAAACTTGATTTTTCGTCCCGTATAAATAGCTTTCTTTTCTCTTTCTAGCCTTTTTGGGAGTTCTATATTCCTTTTTCCCTTGCGGTGGAGAGAGAGAAGGCTTGAGAAGTTTGGAAGTTTTAAGGTGGAGCTTAAGGAATTGTATTTTTCAAAGACTTGATTAAGGTAAGGGTTTATTTTCAAAATTTAAATCAACGATGGACCAATCGCTCATGTAAGTCCTAAGTTTCTTTTTGAAATCTAAACTTCTTCAAATGGAGTTAAGTGATCCTTCTTCTCCTTTTGATTGAATTTTGTTATGAATGACTTGTTCTCAATGTTATGATTTGTGGAAATCAAATTCCGTCGAATTTGTTTGACCTCAAATTTTGACATATTAATATCGTTCGTTTCAGTGAATTATGATTATCATTATTTCGTAAACTCTACTTATCATTTGACAAATCCGTTATTTGATAATGTTCTTTTGAAACCTTTGAATATGGTTTGACATGTCCGATATTTGATAACGATTATTTTGAGATTTTGTTTTTGTAACTTTATGAGTCATGTCACAGTGTATGTGACTTATTTCCGACTTACCCACGTGGATTGGAACGTGGGCTAACTCAGCGGGAATTGAGTTAGAGATCGCGATCTTACTTTCTGAACTGGCCTCATATGTCAGTGATGACGTATGTGACCACTTTCTGAATAGCTCTCTAGTGTCTATTTCCTTCCTCAGATATATTTTGGCATTTGATATTTGGTCTTACCTCTCTAGTGTCTGTCTCCATACTCAAATATATTTTAACATTTGATATTTAGTCTGACCTCTGTCAGTCGAAACCGGCGTGCCTTTGAAATCTTGTTATTCAGATATGTTTTGACATTCGAAATCTGGTTTGATTATCAGTTCCGTTGAAAACTTTTGTGTCTGTCTTTGTATTCAGATATAGTTTGACATTTGCATTTGGTTTGATATCCGTTATGTTGAGCTTTTATGTTTCCGAAATTTTGTTTCTCAGATATTTTTGCTTCCGTTTGATTGATCCTTTGAGCGACCTTACTGGGTATTTGGCTCATTCCTTTATTTTTATTTTTTTCCTTTCAAATGATTAGTAGGTGGGATTTCGAATTTGAAGGGCTAGCAGTGTGACCAAGAGTTGGCTGCCTTATTTCAGAGTTAGTATTGACATTTAAGTGTAAAAAATTTTGTTTGTATAAAAACTTTTGATCCCTATGTCAGATATTGATGTATTTTAAAAATTATTAATATGTGCTCTGATTGACCGTACGTTCCGGGAATAAATAATTTTCGGAGCGTAACAAAAGTGATTCTTGTTTTCCAAGTGTAGAATATAAGAACACGCAAGTTACTACTTGATTGCTGAAAAGGTTCGTAGTCTCTTTTCTGTGCCTTTTGACTTCATTAAAAATTTATCTAAAGCATCTAGTTTTCTGTTAATGGTTGGACTTAATCAGGGTTGTCCGATCCTTGCTTGTTCACTTGTTTCAACTGCCCCAGTAGTGAAGTATTTAAACTTCCATGTTGGTCCAGGCAGTCCCCGCTGTAATGATCGTGTTGCAGCCCAAATGGATAGCAGATGTTTTTTTTTCTGGCAAGGTGCTGCTGGAGAAATGGAAACTGGATTCTATGGAAATTGATTATGAAAGCGGGCTCGTATCTCAATCGGGATCATCGCCGCTGGAGAAATGGAAAGAAGAGATGTTTCCTGGATTGAAAATATCAAATCTTCTTACAGGGAGGAGTACCGTGATATATGGGATGCTAACAAGTTGATTCAAGAGGTAGAGTCATCCCGGTGAGTACTGAAGGCAATGTTTATCGATAATCTTATATAACATGCGCGAGGGACAAGCTTTCCAACGAGTTTTCTATGTTGCCCAGCAAGTTCGCTCGTGATTACTGAGAGTGTTTGAAAACCCAAATTGCCTCATTGGTGAAGCTTTGTGCATATTCTGATTGCGAAAGATGACAATAATGGTATCAATTGTTGTGTTTCTCATTTACATGTAACACTATATATATACACTAAAGAACTAATTCTATGGGCTAAAATGAAGCTGTAAAAGATGGAAATCCTATAACTATGCCCAAAAATTAAGCTATACAAGAAGGAAGGGAAATAGATCATGGCATTTGTTATGGGCTGTCAAGACACTAAAGTTAAGCACTTATTTAACATGTGCATGGCATTTGTTATGGGCTGTCAAGATTCTAAAGTTAAGCACTTATTTAACATGTGCATAATCCCGGATGATACTCCCCCTCAAGTTGGAGCAAAGAGATTTCGAATGCCCAACTTGCCGCAAAGATAATGAAACTGGTGACGCCCAAATGCTTTAGTGAAGATGTCGGCGATCTGCTGTGCTGTGCGAACATGTGCGGTACTAATATTGCCAGCAAGTAGTTGCTCTCTAACGTAGTGACAATCAATCTCAATGTGCTTGGTCCTTTCATGAAAGACCGGGTTCGAAGCAATATGTAATGCCGCTTGATTGTCACAGAAGAGTCTCATGGGACGATCATGGTGAACGCCAAGAGAGAGAAGAAAGGATTTGAGCCAAGTGAGCTCGCAAGTGGTTACCGCCATCGAACGGTATTCTGCCTCAGCAGATGATCGAGAAACTGTCAGCTGTTTCTTGGTATGCCATGAAATGGGGGAATTTCCCAAGGAAACAAAATATCCAGTAACGGAACGCCGGGTGAGTGGGCAGCTGGCCCAGTCCGAGTCACAAAAGGCATAGATCTGAAGAGGACTATCAGCTGGCAAAAACAAGCCTTGGCCCTGGGCGGCTTTAAGATACCGTAAAACCCGAAGTGCGGCGTCCCAATGTTGGGAACGAGGAGACTGCATGAACTTGGACAAGACATGGACCGCATAGCAAATGCCAGGCCTAGTGATGGTGAGGTAGACAAGGCGACCAATGAGTCGCCGATATGGTCCTGGGTCGGAAAGGAGAGGACCGCCAGCAAGAGCAAGACCGTGGTTCTGTTCCATAGGGAATGCAGCGGGCTTAGATGCAGATAAACCGGATTCAAAGAGGATATCCAGTGCATATTTTCGCTGAGAGAGAAAGAGGCCATGCGGTCCACGTGCTGCTTCGATGCCCAAAAAATACTTGAGAGGCCCAAGGTCTTTGAGCTTAAAGCAGTCGTTAAGATACTTTTTGAACGAAGAGCAGGCGGTGCTGTTATTCCCAGTGAGTATCAAATCATCCACATACACAAGAACAGAGAGAAAGACGTCCCCTTTCCGGTAGGTGAAGAGGGTGTGATCAGCATGCGACTGAAGAAAACCATAAGAACGTAGGACGGTGGAGAGCTTTGCAAACCAGTTGCGGGGTGACTGTCGTAAACCATAGAGAGATTTGCGCAAACGGAGAACCTTATTTGGGCTAGAAGGAGAGAATCCCGGAGGTGGCCGTATATATACTTCTTCATGGAGGTCACCATGCAGAAAGGCATTGTTTATGTCCATTTGATAGAGCTCCCAATTTTTAATAACGGCAACTGCTAAGAATACCCGGACGCTCACCATTTTGGCAACTGGGGCAAAAGTCTCGGTATAGTCAAGTCCTTCAACTTGAGTATCCCCTCGAACCACAACCCTGGCCTTGTATCTCTCAATAAACCCGTCAGAGTTGAATTTAATTTTGTACACCCATTTTGAGCCAATAGGATTCTTGCCAGGAGGTAAGTTTTCAATAGTCCAGGTACCATTTGCTTCAAGAGCGTCAATTTCTGCTCACATGGCTGCACGCCACTTCGGATCGTGGGATGCAGTCTTGTAGGAATGCGACTCAGAGCCAGAAGAAACTGCATCCAAAAATTGAGTGTGCGCAACAGAAAATGACTTACAAGATACAAAATTAGCCAGAGGATACCTGGGACCGCTAGAGCCGTTGGTGGGTGTTGAAGATGCAAGGGGGGAAGAACTTGAGCAGTGTGACATACATAGTCCTTGAGAACAGAAGGAACTTTCTTTTGTCGCTTTCCACGACCAAGAGTGGGAGACGGAGCAGTAGGAGAGCTCGGTGGAGAAGCCGAAGATGAGATCTCGGGGTCAGGACCCGCAGTGATACCCGACAGACCAGGGGAAGGAGTGGCAGCCGGCGAGGGTGGCGGATCTCCCCCTGTCACTGGTGGTGTGTCTCCCCCAATCACCGGAGGGGATGCCATAGGATGTTCGGCACAGTCCCATGCTGGGCAGAAAGTGGTGGTCGTGGGTGTAGGAGAAGGGCCGAAAGGTGTGGTAAATGGGAAGACGGTTTCCTCAAACTTCACATCCCGGGAGAAGAAGACTTTATTAGTTTTAAGATCATATACCCGCCAACCTTTCTTGCCCGGGGGATACCCAAGAAAAACACAGCGTCTACTTCTAGGGGCAAATTTGTCTGCGAATTTTGTGTGAGCATAGCAAAGACACCCAAAGACCCGAAGATGGGAATATGATGGGACCTTTTGGAAGAGGAGTTCATGGGGTGTTTTGTGTTTGAGAATGGCTGAAGGAGTACGATTTATGAGGTGAGCAGCGGTAAGTACACATTCCCCCCAAAACTCAATAGGTAGGTTGGCTTGAAAACGTAGGGCTCGGGCGACCTCTAGAATATGACGGTGTTTCCTCTCAACCCTCCCATTTTGTTTGGGTGTATCGACCATAGATGTTTGGTGTAATATACCGTGATCATTGTAGAATTGGGTCATGGGCTGGGAATCAAATTCATGGCCGTTATCGCTTCGAATTATTTTGACGAGTTTGCCAAATTGGGTATGGACCATATTGTAGAAGTTTCGAAGCAAGGTACCAGTCTGACCCTTATCATGCATTAAATAAACCCAGACAGCCCTACTATAGTCATCCACAATTGTCAAAAAATATTTTGTACCAGAAATAGTGCTTACCCGATAGGGGCCCCAAATGTCACAATGTACCAATCCAAAAATATCCATAGCACGACTAGTACTATCAGGAAAAACAGTTCGACTGTGCTTTGCACGACAACACACATCACAAATAGTTTTAAGGGAAGGGGAAACAACTGAAACTGTAGGAAGAAGAATAAGAGGCAGACTGGAGGGATGCCCCATGCGCTGATGCCAGAGCTCGTAGGACTCAGACTCAGAGACGGAGGCCACTGTAGCAGTAAAGAGTGGCTGAAACACGAACACCCCCCGATGCATCTTACCTAGTCCAATGGGGCTCTTCGAAATACGGTCCTGCAATACACATATATCATTGGAGAAAGCCATAAAGCAGTTAGCGTCAGTAGCTAAACACGAGACAGAAATAAGATTAACAGCCAAGTTTGGCACATAGAGCACGTGGCGAAGAGTGATACCGTCTGCCAAGGAGACACTGCCTGCTTTGATGGCATTAGTTTGAAGACCATCCGGTAAGCCTACCGGAGAAGGTGGAATATCCCAAATACTTGAAAAGAAATTCAAGTTCCCCATCATATGGTGCGAGGCACCGCTATCAATCAACCAAGTATGTGTAGGAGGCAGAGATTTACCTACGAGAGAGTCTGTACCCGATGGAGAGGATTCCAGAAAAGTGATGAGGCGTTGCATCTGCTCAGGTGTCAGGCCCAGAAAAGCGGAAGTGGCGGCGGCCTGTGCCTGGCTGAGAGAAGGGTTGTTGTTCTGTGTCGCGGCGGCAGAGGCCTGGAGTGGGCCAGATGAGGAGCCGACTGCGTTCTGTGACATGGTAGGTGATCCACGACCCCTCCCTCGCCCCTTACCAGGCGGAGCAATACCAAGGCGGCGATAACATTTCTCCTGTGTGTGACCCACCCGATGACAAAATGTGCACCAGGGCCGTCCTGTAGGTGTACGGTCTGGGTCCCCTGCAGTGGCTGAGTTTGCTTGACTGGACAAGTAATATTCTGAAGTTGGATCGAGGTGCTTGGGCTTGGAGGTTTCTGCGTCCTTGGCCATGTCGATGAAGATGGAAACACACCGCTCCTTGATTGCGGGTTTGATTGAATGCGTCGACAGTGATTGCCGAGAATTGTCGGATTGCTTGCACACCAGCAAAGAAGGATACGGGACCTGAGAGTCCGATGAAGCGAAGGCCGGTTCTATGGGCTACAGGCTGGAATTTGACGCAGCCGAGTGACAGTGGTCCGGGAAGGATAAACGCCGGACGAGGAGAGAAAAAATAAGAAGAAAAAAAGGGCTAAGCGGAAATATTAGGCTCTGATACCATGACAATAATGGTATCAATTGTTGTGTTTCTCATTTACATGTAGTACTATATATATACACTGAAGAACTAATTCTATGGGCTAAAATAAAGCTGTAAAAGATGGAAATCCTATAACTATGCCCAAAACTTAAGCTATACAAGAAGGAAGGGAAATAGATCATGGCATTTGTTATGGGCTGTCAAGACACTAAAGTTAAGCACTTATTTAACATGTGCATGGCATTTGTTATGGGCTGTCAAGATTCTAAAGTTAAGCACTTATTTAACATGTGCATAATCCCGGTTGATAAAAGACGACATCTTTTCAGCGTTTGTAACACGTAGTTTGGTGGGGCTTTCATGTGCCAAGGTGATAGCCTCGTACCGGTTGAGATCAAGGTGATAGATTATTTGCAAAGGCCTCTTTTCTTGTTCCAGGTCACGGGTTTGAGTCTCATGAATTTTAAGAATTGAGATGTCGGGGTCTTTATGTAAGCACTTATTAATGTCATCCGTGAATCACGAAAATGAAGCATTGTTCTATTGGAGTTGCGGGGGCTAAATGCAGACGTTTTTCCAGAAGTTGATAAACTTTTTGTCATTAAATCCAAACCACATATTAGTTGTGTGCATCCACGATCTTTGATCAATGTGTGGTTTACCGAATTTTCATAGGATAGAGGAGAGGTCTTCACCTTTCTCATAGCGAGTAAGTAATACTATTAGGATGCCACTTTCTCCGTCGATAGCCCATGAAAATATCTATACATATATAAAAGCACGTATGGGCTTAAATAGATAATATTTTCTTTCCTTAAATTACCCTTTTCTAATTGATATTTCCATAAAAGATTAAGAGTGAGTAAGGGTCTTTTTGACTTATAACATTTCTTTCCTATTAAATACCCTTTCTAAATTAGAGTTTTATTTAAAAATGAGAGTGTGTTGGACTTTTCATAGGATATCAAACATCTTTCCTTAAAATACCATTATTGGAATATATGTTTTTGTTAGAGTTAAGGATTATTTTGACTTTTGATTAAAAACTTTTCTTTTCATTAAATACCTATTCTTAATAAGCGTTTTAAAAAATAAGGGTGTTTTTTTTTTACTTTTCATATAATATCAAGTCTCTTTCGTTAAATTATCTTTATTAAAATATATGCTTTTATCAGAGTAAATGAATGTTTTGACTTAAACTACAATAGAGTTATTACGTCTTATCTGTCATATTCGATTAAAGAAAAGAACTTATAGAGAACATAGTTTCTAAAGCTTTTTTTCAAAAAAAAAATATAATATACCTAAGCTAAATTCAATATTTTGTCAGAAATTCAATCCTTTTTAATTTTATATTTCATATGTCTATGTTGATGTGTATGTTACAGATTTAAATTATTCTGCATGTATATAGATTTTAATATAGACATATTAGTATATTAAAACTATCATAAACCTGAAGTTTGATTCTAGATATTTAATACGAACATATTGATATAAGGAAGGTATCATAAAACTAAAGTTTTTAGGATTTTCTAAATACATATGTAATCTTGACTGGGGTTAAATGATTAATTCTTTTATTATTTTTTTCCTTAAGATACTATTTTTAAACTGAAATCTTCACTTGAAACATTTTTTCCCCATCAAATACTCATTTTGAATTAGTGTTCTAAAAAATAAAAGTGCATTTGGCTTCTCTTAGGACATCAATCATCTTTTTATAGAATATCCTTATAGGAATATATGCTTTAGTTGGAGTTAAGGGTTTTTTTGTCTTTTAAAAAAAATATGAAAATCTATAAAATCACCCTTAAACTCCTGCGTGTTTTTTTATTACTGAAAAATTTCTATCAAAACCTATTAATTCCATTCACATTAAATTTAAACTACCTCAAGCTACTACATCTTCTCCATTAGTTTTAATTAATGAAAACAACTTGTAGAGAACAATGTTTTCAAAATATAAACATAATCTATTTAAACTAGATTGAATATTTTATCAGAAACTTAATCCTTTTTAAATTTTGTATTTCAAAATTGTATGTTAATGTGTATGCCATAAATTTTAATTATTGTGCATGTATATATATTTCAATGTAAACATTTCCGTACATTGAAACTATAATAAACCGAAGTTTAATTCTAAATTTCAATTATAGATATATTGGTGTAAGAAAACCATAGTAAAACTGGTGTTTCTTTAGAAAATTTTAAATGCATAAGAATTGATTTTATCATACAATTTTGTTCCTAATTATAATATGAGTTCATGGCAAGTACACAATTTTATATTTGGATTAGAGTTATTAGAATACCCTTATTTCATGACAACATATTCTTCATATAGTTATTATCTTTTTATGATACATTATATCCCGAGGTATCATATATTTACATGATAACATGTTTCATATGGCTATTGTCTTCACATATTTTACTCTTATAAAGTGATAGAATTAGATAAACTCCAATTAATAAAGATTCTAATTTTTTTTTGTCTCAAATGATCATTAATAATAAGTGATAGGATTAGATGAACCTAAATTAATAACGACACCAATTGTTTTTGGCTCAAATGATTAATGATTTTTTTAACTTGAAAACTCTCAAGTTTTTATATGCAATGGGTTAAATAACTAAATATTTTTAAATATATATATATTCTTTTTAAGTTAAAAAGTTCTCTAAATATTTTGACTTTTTAGAAGGTGAGACTAAATTACTCATATTTTGGCTAACTTTGAACATTTTGACGCTAAAGAGGTGCATTAATGCATTTTTTAGTGACAAAAGACTATTAATATAACAAAAATGGGTAACGATCTCACCCCAACGTACAAAATAATTTCAAGCGATTAAAATGGCTACAGATTTTTTCATAAAAAATATCCTTTTAGAAATAAAACGTTTACTTAAGTGTATTTTTACTTTTAAGAAGGTGAGCCTAAACTACAATATTTTTTTATTAATCATAAATAATTTACTACTAAAGATGTTAAAAGTTCACTAATATATGTTTAAGTGACAAAAACATGAGAGTGGATCTAACCCAATCGTATAAATATGATAATAAGTCTTTGTTCACCTTTAAAGAAAACCTTATCAAAGCATAACCTTAAAACTTATCAACATCAACATCGATAAAATGAGCACCTTAATTGTCTTTGCTTCTTTGAGAACCGTTCCTAAGTCCAGGTATTATCATGTTTTTTTTCTATAAATTAAGGGGGCACCAGAAATTGCCTCTATTAACTTTTGCATATAACCAAAAATTTAAATTTATTGACATATGATAAAGCCAGAATATCTACAAGTTCGAGTACGAGGATTCTTCTAATTTTGGGACTCATGTCCTTAAGGTTATGGTGAATTACAGTCAATGATATTAAATTTTAAAAGGTAAAGCCATATTGATCCGTTAAAAAATATATTTTTTTTCTTATGTCGATACGTACTTTTTAAATGTGCATACTCCCTTCATTTTGTATCTACGTACAAAACCTATACAATATAAAATTTAATAAATCCTAATTTTCCACATTAGGGTTTTAACCCAAATTCTCCCCCTATCCCATCACCCGCACCTTCTTCGGCAAGCACTCTGCGTGAAAGTCAGCAAACTGGCTTACTCTCACTAGCCACATCACCCCAGCACCGACGAACGTCAATGGTGGAAGGCTGCTCTGGTGGTAGTTAATGGCAGCAGTTGTTATGGTGTTGCATAATAGTTTGATGCAAACAAGAAATTTTATACATCTTATTCCAAATTTTAAAGCCCAAATTCAATTTTTCATTTGTGTTCATTTGGTTTGTTGCAAGTGAGTAGGATCAGAAAGCCGTGAAAGTTGATTTGGGTGAGAAGGTTAAAGAAAAGTGAAAAAGCTAAAGAACATAATGATGGTTGGATGTAATTGTGGTTGTGGCCGGTTGGGGGGGGGGAGGGGGAAGGGGCGTGTGTGTGTAGGTATGCGTGCATATCGTCTATGTGTTTGTGGATGGGTGCACGCATGTGTGTGGACGCATGTATATGTTGTCTTTGTGTGTGTTGGAGCTCAAAAATCTAAATGGATGATGGTGGTGGTAGTGGTGGTGGGGCTGTATGAGTGAGATGAAGGGAGGAATGACATTTGAAGAATAACATTCCTAAGTGACGGGCATATTGATATTTACATCCTTTCAGTATTTTCGTTCGGTTAACAGACATAAGTGTTATTTGTTCCAACTAATGGACATACTTGTAATATTACCCTAACTTCAAGGTCATGGATGTAATTAACCCTATAATTTTCTTAACTCTCAAAACCTTATGCCATAAGTAATATGTTTTTTTTTTCTTTATTTTGATGGTACATGCCTTTATTTAATGAATGATCTGGGTTACAAATTATTCTTGATGAACTTTTATTGAATTTGTATCTATATTAAAACTGTAATGCGTATATATAAACATACAGTGAAAAATAAAGGTTTGTGAATATTATTGAAGTTACTTAGTTTATTACTATTATCTGATATCAACTTTGCATATACATATGGATTTCAAAAGGATACACACAGACACATGTATATTTACTTTTTAGATGAGTAGGTAAAATCTGTGTTAATAATAAAAGTCTTAAGGCAAATAGTTGCTAAATTACATCTACAACTAAATTAATAGCCTTATTTTACTACTACGATGAACAAGGTCATGCTAGATAAATATAAAATAGAGTTTTAGAGTACACTATCAAGAGAAACATAGATTACATTATAGATTTTTAATTGAGAAGTAAAAAAAAGTATAATTAAGATTAAATGTCATTTTAGACAAATTATACTCGAATGTTGGAACTTAAAAATAGAAAGAGTTGAAAAAAATTTGCTTTGTACTTTAATCCTAAAATAAGAGATACATGAAACTTATACTCCCTTCGTCCCAAATTATTTGATCATATTTGACGTAGGTTTGTTTAAGATTGATTCAGTAAAGAAAAATAGGTTGGTGAATGACTAAAATTGGAGAGAGAAGTAGAATAAAAAAATATCTTTCATTGGCAAATATGTAAAAACAGCTACAAAATCTTTTTTAATTTGAAAACTGATCAATTTTTTTAGGACAGTCCAAAAAATTAAATTTTTTTTTAGAATGAGGGAGTTATAGAATAGATCATTATCAAAAGCAAATAAACTGCAGGGGATATTTTGACCCCCAATAATTATCGCTACACGAAATAGCCATAACTGGGTAGAAAGAAATATGATAGGTAATGAATGATACTGAAATTCATAAGTGATGATATTTTGAACTTTAATAGTGATGCTTGCAGAAAAAAGTGCCAATACTCCAACATAAACACTTGATATTAATTATCTCTAAAAATTTTCTTCACTTTTATTGTTGTACAATCAAACTTGTAGTATTCGTGAGAGTTAGATATTTGTGGGAGATGTTTGAGACTAATTGCAATGCCAGTGTACCTTAGACAACAAGATATAATATGAAACAGTCAGAATTCTATTTAGCGGTAACTTGATGTGATGAAAAAAATAAGTATGATAAATAATGAAAAATAGTAGTGATAATTGATGTGAAAATTTTGGTTTTAAAAGTAAAACCATGTTTTGAGTAAAGAACTTTTTCATATTTTGAGTATTTGATTAGTAGTTAACAACTGATTTGTTATTATCGTTTAATTATAATAATCGTATTGATTAAGTTTAATTAATTTTTAACCAAGATTTAGAATATTCTTATTTCAAATCACTATATATCGTGCAAAGCACGTGATCCTTACTAGTTATAAAAAAAAAAGTAATCATCAATTTTTCATTTCATGTCTTTTTAAACCAAGTTTTCGTCGACACTTCTGTCGAATTCTTAAAAATATTGGTCACTGGAAGTAGATTTAACTCTAATGCCAAAATAGAGGGTTCGTAGTGTGTAAAGGAGCCATTAAGGATACAGTTCAAGTTACTTGCCAAGTGTTTAATAATGGGACCGAGCAAAGATAGAGTCAGGGCAAAGACCAAGGCTTGCCAAACAGAGCTTGGGTTGTGGCAGTACTACAAGGACAAGGGCTGAGGCGAATACAATCTGACAGTCCAGGTGTCGTGCACCGAGTGTCAGGGTCCAAATGTCAATGTCCAAAGCTAGGGTATTGAGTTAGAGTCCCAGTCCAAGAACTTTTTCTCTCTGTAATTGTTCAAAATGAGTTCCCAAGTCCATTATAAAAAAGCAAAGATATGCATGTCATCAGGTGACACTTGGCGCTCTTTAAGGGTGACACCTTGTCTAACGAGGCCACAAATGCAGGTGCTCCTCGGATTATCGGTTTGCATATTCGCTCTGTCTATCCTACACAGCTTCAATATGTTTATCTAAGAAGAGTAACATGCACAGCGCCAGTGTGACCGTGACCAGAGAATGTTCTTGATCTTCTCAGACAGACATATAGCATAGCGCCAGTGTGACCAGAAAACGTTCTTGATCTAGCCACCAGTCCAAAGTCCTTATTGAGTCGCACGGGAGAGTCAAGAGATGTGGAGAATTTGATGGTGGTGTGGAAAATCCTGACGCTCGACTGTCAGGTGAATTAGGCGTGATGCCCTTTATAGAATTACTCATGTCTCGGAGTGACCCGAGGGTCATGATCCTAGGGACGTCGATGATCACAAATAACGTGAGTGGGGACGAGGTCACAACTCAGGCTTGCCTAATGTCATGCCAGTCACCCCAGTCGAAAATAGTGTCTCCAAAAACGAACCTTTTCCACTACGAAAGTCATCATGCCGAAGCACGAAGAACGAAGCCCCTTGAGGTGTCAACGCTCCAAGAGCATGACAAAGCATGTTCCACATGGTGTAGCGAATAGATGGACCAATGCGAGGGGCATAGTAGTGTGACAGAGCATCAGGGGTGCGACTACATAAGTAGCGAAGCGCATCGGCGAGGCGGGATGCGTACGATGCCAGGGGCATGGAGATGGCACACGGAATGAGTATCGCACAGGGCCGTGACACAACAATAGCGCATTGGCACACCGAAGGAAGAAGTGTCGAGGCACATATGGCTGCTCATTGCTTTGAAAACGAAACTCCATTTTTTCAGCTAGGTTTTGCAATTCTTGTGACAGCAATGTTAAGTTTTCGATTCACACAACTAAACTAGTTTTGTAGATTCATCAGGGGGCGGCGGCGCTCGAGTGCAGCCGAGGGAAGTAGTGCTAGGGGCACATATGGCGGACGAGGCGGCGTTTAGGCGCTGGCGGACGTCACAACAACGGCATAGTAAGTTGACACATGCAAGATTGCAAAATAATTCCCCTCCCGATGTAAGGAAAAAAGCATGCCCCTTATGTGGTAAACTTGCCTGGTACATTTGGCACGTATGGCATTCTAAAGCTGTACCCAGAACTTGACCAACTTCATCGCTCGGTGTTAGGCATGAACTCTTCAAGGGCTACAATCATTTTGCAAGCAACTTATCAAACATTTTTGAATGCCGTATTATACCACTGTGGTGAAGGTAGCTAGGCAGCCTTCTAGCTGCACCAATTTCGTTAATCTGGCTGCTGCCAAATGGAAAGGAAACAGATTCTTCTTGGGTGAGATGAATATGGTGTCTCCACCAAAGTCCGAAGCATAGGCTGGCTTTTAAATGTTGCTCCAGTTGCCTAATATCTGTTGACGTGCTTCACATGTACATTTTTCTTCCAACATTTCATAGTTGAGATCAGGAAAATAAATGACTGCCTAATGCGGCTGAAATTGCAGAATTAGTATCATCGTTTCAAAAGTGCAAAAAAACAGTACAGCGCCACCATGATCAGAGAGAGTATACAGTTAGGAGGTTTGTATATGGACAGGACTGGATTTCCAGCGCCGCCATGATCTATCACCAAACATGGTGATAGAACAAGCTTGTATGAAGTTGGTTCTGCGGCTCCCCCATTATCCATCGAGGCTCCACGACTACTACCACATCCACCACCCTCACCACCTTATTTATCACCATTGCACGAACTCCATTACTGGCTACTGCCCTTGAAACCGATACAATAAGATGTGCAAAGCACACGTAATTACTGGTGATAGAACAAGGTTACTATCAGGTCAGGTAGCATTGGTTCGGGGTTGCAAGCAGTAACGAGGTGTGGAAAGTGATGAAAATTTTTCTTTCAACAGAAAAGGGAAGAATGTAACATCGAGATGTCATCTCTGTGATGGTAGAATGGGAGGTAACATTGAAACAAAAGGAATATGGGACTAAACCGAAAAGTCTACTTATTAAAGACGGAATCCCTCGAGAGAGTTCCATCTCCAAAAAATTAGAAAATCATTCTAAGCTCAACAATCCACAAAGCAAAGAACTACAAACCTTTTTACACTTAAGGTGACAAGTCCTACAAATTTCTGATGAATTTTGGGACACGATGTCGATGTCCACGAGATGAATTGCATGTTTGCACTGCAGCTCCTATGTCCTCTTTATGAAGTAGCCAATCAAAACACCTAATAGACCAACCAGCGCCACAAACAAAACGGAGAACCCACCATGGCCTTTGCTGGTTTCTTTTCTCATCAGTTCCTAATAAAGCACAAATATCAGATAACAGCATTTTGGAAAAGTTAAAATCTATTAAACAAGTTGACCAAGTTCAACATAGTTCGTATAGCATGTTAACAAAAGCATATCCATCATGCCAACAGACTACAGAACAAAATGCATTTTACACTACCCCCCACCTCCCTTCAGTAGCCACCAGTTTGAAGTCATGACAGCATTGTGCTTAGATCAAGCAAATAGCACTTCTTGGTGAGTGCCGTGTAAAGTACGCATATGCTAGGTCACTGAATTTGTCAGATACACAGTCTAGAAGTCAAAAAAACACAATCTAACTAGACTCAATTACCACCCACTTGTGCAGCCCCACATGACGTGGTATGCTCTTAGTAGCAGGAAACTCCTAATATGGTTACGTTTCTCTCTCGGAAACTCGCTTTTGCGATCCTAACTTAGGAGCTCCATGGGATCTCGTCCCAAGCTAATATGGGAACTCGATCCCGTCATCTGGACAGAAATGCATGGAGATGCATGGAACAAGTGAGTGAGTACCTGAAAATCAAGCCCTATTCAACTCAATTCCATGTTTCTCTCTTCCTTCAGGTCCTTAAAGCCTCCTTATCTATTATTATTAGCTACCCTCCTCGAGATAATAGAGCTTGTCAATCAGTGCTCTCTCTCTCTCTCTCTCTCTCTCTCTCTCTCTCTCTCACGTATAAACTATACAAAACAAATGTTAATACTCTTTACGTATTTATTTATTCAAGCCGCTCCCAACCTTAGATTCTTCCAGGTGCTTACGCTCCCCCAGCCCCCATTCCCGCCCCCGCTTTTTGCAACTAAGGGTATGCTACACAGCGAAACGTGAATCAGGTTGACCACCGTGTATAGCCTAAAAAGTCCTTCAAAAATGTCAATCACGGAATTTAAAGACGTGACTTTTGTTATATAGGGAGCTAATTTAGCCCCCAAACTTCAGTGATAAACAAATCAAAGTTATGTATTTTATTTTATGAAGGCCTAACTGGGATTAATTTATTTAAAACAACGTTTTCTACGAATTTATGCTCTCAACTTTGAGCTTTTTTAAGACTGTCGTTCTCTCTCTAATGAGTTCGCATACGTGTTACTGACCAAGATAGCAATGAGAGGCAAGACTAAGTAGGAAGGATTATTATTTACTACAAGAGGAACCACGGGAACAAGAACCCTCGATCAAAAAGAGAACGAAAAGATTTGATAGCAAAAAGGAGGCAGGAAAGTTAAAAAGATGACAAGACTATCCTGTCCTTTTTTTGGCAGGAGATGACAAGATGATCTCACAATTACACGTTTTGAACCAAGAAGTGGTACAGTGGACAAGGCTTCTTCCGTTGCAGGAGTCTGGGGATGGTTGATGTACAAAGCGTTACCCCCGCTTCTGTGAAGAAGCTCTAGAGTCTGGTAAGATTGCATTCTCAAGGGGAGCAATCTTACCATTACTACAGAAATGGGGATAGCATTATTCTCAATAGTTTGTTACACTTGCAAAATTTTTGGCATCGAAACACAGCTTCCTAAAGGACAGTTGACGGCAACCAACTCTAGAGGGAAATGATCCTATTCTACATTTGACGATGTCATGTACATGGAGATAGAATCATATGCAAAGAATTGTTTTATTCTATCAGAAAATTACGTCCTTAATCTATTATAGAATTACATTAGAGGTCGAATTCTTGCACTTAAAAGAATATATTTTTCAGAGGAAAAAGATACGATCATGGGAATGATTTCACCTGAATGTCGCTAAAAATATAGGAGTAGACGCAGGATAGTTGTTGTAGTCACAGTCCATATGCAATATGAAGCAAGGGCACTGCTGATAAAAGGAGCATATGTTCCAGACACATAATTTACACAGATGACTCCACATATGCCCAACTTCTGATAATAAAGTTCACATATACAACCAATGCTTCACGGCAATAAACTGTTAAAGCAATGTCACATTTCTCAAACAGCTTGAGCATTTAAGACAAGTGGTAACTTAGCTTCAAGTCTCCATGCTTGCATATGGCCCCCTGTTATCTTTTTAGTGCAATTGGTATTTTGTTCTCTTGTACACAAACTCTTCACTTGCAAGCATAGACATGGCCACTAACTCGGATGTTGAGAAATACCCTTCTAATAGTATGGCAAGCAGACTTCACTACTCTGATATACCGTTTCTTTGGGACCCAAACAGGCGTTATTCAGATCATGGTTATTAATCTCATTCCATACCGCCAAGTACCCTTTTTGGTTACTTTCTTATGTTGTTCAGATCTCAAAAATACCAGCAGAAATAAATCTCTCCTTCAACCCCCCTCAGAAGTAGGATATTTGGGTTTGCAGAACCATGATCATTTAGAAGTTTTTTGAAAACGTTTAACAAGGAGACTTGCTAGGAAACAAGGGCTGAGGGAGAAATAAAGAAATAGTAGAGCATGTTCTCTACTAGGAACATCATTGTATGATGTAGGTGCATGGGCAGAGTCTGACAAATAACTGAGCACCGACGACTCCATGCCGGAAGTGTATTATCCCTTTCCTAGCATTTGTGTCCTCAACTTCAGGAATCTCCATAAGACTGCTGCAATTTGGTCTCCTTCCCGCTAATAAAAGACAATGAAACCAAAAGTAGCCTAAAGAAAACGTGTGTCAATGCATTAATATTGTTATCTTCATTTCATTTGATAATTTTTCTGGTGATAATTAAAAGAATATGATGAGATTATTATGCATTTAGAAATAATTTTATGACTTTCAGTAAGTCATGAACTCTTAGGCACATACTATAATTTTGTAGATTTTGGAAAGCATGAAGTACGATAAGAGTAACCAACCCAAAAGATAATAGAAGACAATAACACTAACATATTTGTTAAAGTAAAACAGCTGTAACATTTTTTGAATGGAAAATATCTGGATTCCATTTTGTAAGGAAAACCCGCATAAATATTGAAGAAAGACGAAAAGGAATACACAAAAACTCCACTCACAACATCCACCATAATGACGCTTATAATCTACAATAACCATACGGTGAAAAGGAAGCCAAGGCAGAGATGGTTTATAAAAGATCGGGAAAAGGATGGAAGAATAAGAAGATTGGGGGTTTTATGTGATAGAAATGGGGTTGGAAGCAAATTACTAACTGAGAGTTTAGGAAGAAATGGAGGTAAGGGAGACATGGGCTCCTACAAGCTACAGCAGCTTCTTCTCTTCCTTTTCCTCTCTCTTCTACTTCGTCTGTGATGCGCCGAACTTATTGACCCTTATCTCGGAAATCTCATCGTCACTCCAATATCTTTGCAAGATATCGGCAAGATCTAACGGGTCACAATTTCATTCAAGTGGGTTCAAAAACCGAACCAATACACCGCTTCATCAGCGTTACGCTCCATTCAAGATGACTAACCGGGAAATTCATATAACTATGATTCAGAGTCCACGTAGCATGCACCTGGTCCAAAGCAGTGATGCTAGACAGGTCAGTTTCTAAGGAATCGACCACTGGTACAATAACTTCCTACAGGAGGCTCATAGGTATTGTCGCTACTGTATTCTTGTCATCGATCACAACAGCTTGCAGTGGCTGTTTTCAGAATTTCAAGTGTACAAATTAAAATATGAGGGGTCCTAAACATCCCGGTACCAAGGAATCACAAAAACCGCAAACCAGCCAAGCATGCCTAATGGCCACCTGACAGTTTGGGCAAACTACTCCTGATCTGTCTTAAATCCCACAGTGCGAAGGAATGAGACAAAACCAAGGACCAGCCAAGCATGGAACATAGCCACCTTAGTAGTTGCTCTAAGAGTTTGGGGTGGTACCCAGTGTTTTCAAAGGCGCACTCTCTGCACCTCGCCTAGGGCTAGGCGCAGCCCCTTCGAAAAAGCGCGCAAGCAGAGGCGGAGGCGGAGGCACAAAAAAAAGCCCAAAAATCCTATTTTAATTTTTGCATCGTGGCATCATCTCAACCGTTCATTGTTTTGTATTATTTGTTTCATAGCATAATAAATAAATATTTAAACCACAAAAAAACCTAAAACTCCAAATCATTAATCAATCGATTCTCTTATTGTTATTTATTGAGCTAGCATCTCATCCCCAATTCTTACTCTCTTTTAAGTAAATCTACTCTTTCACTTCACCTTGTAGACAAAGAAGAAGAAATTGAGGAGGAATCTCAACCAGACTTAGAGCCTATGATTCCCTTTAGAGAAAAACATTGTTGCTTTACCTCATTGATGATGAGGATGACGTTGTCATATTCAATTAAGATTAATTACTTTTCATTGGATTTGAAACTTTTTCTAGTGTTGAAATTTCGTTAAATTGTCATGTTTTGAATTTTTTTTTACGTGATTTTATTGGTTTAATGCACTAATATCTATTTATTTTTATTTTACGCCTTACTTTGAAAAGGCGCGCATCTGCACCCTGCGCCTAGGCTCCAAGAACCTTTGCGCCTTAAGCGTGCCTGCGCGTTTACTAACTACGATGGTGCCACATCAGCACTTTTCCAGTAGTCGAAATGTGCATTTGCCAAGCACTTTTCGGTGTCACCACAGAAATTTTGGCCAACTTAACTGCTTCTCAAAGTGCATTTGCACCTAATCTTGACAAAATTTTGAAGGACTACTATAGGAGTTCCTGTGACCATAACTCTACTAATGCAAACCAAGGACGCTTGCATAAGCTCCACAACTTAACATTTCAAACCCGCTGCATCACCCAAACTCCATAATATGCATCCGCAAATGCCGCAACGAGTATTGTGGCCATGTCTAACAGGTCAGTTGGTGCCTTGCACATTATTCAACCTGAAGAGTCAATAGATGCACGATTGCCTTCTCATTAGCCTTGACGAGGTAAGCACAAATCTTATCAATCTAGAAACGCTCAAGTCCTGAGCTTTGGCAGTAAGGTGGGATGATGTAAGCCCAAATCTTAGATACATGAAGATGACTTTATTTTATTTGAGCGCCAGTGAAGAGTGGTTTTTCTTTTCAGCCTCCTACACTCGGCCTTTGCACTACCAAAGCCTCCAACATGATTTTACAATTTCATGTTGGCACTTTGACTTCACTACATTTAAAGGTAGAGCGCATTTTCAGACCCTATTATGCTTTTGCATACAATTATCTGCTACAAAGTGCATCAAAGACAATATGTTAACCTTTCCAGCGTCAAATGAGGTGTAGACAAGAATGTGAGTCAGAATAGACATTCCCTTCTTGATAAAAATAAATTGTGTCAATTAGCAAGGTGATTGAATGCCAGTATCCAACTCATTTGTAGAATTTTAATGTTTCTGAATGCAACAAACCACAAGTATCAATGTCTCTGTAAGAAAGAATTTTGATTCTCACAGTATAATGAGGCATACCAATGTAGATTTCCTATGGCAAATAACCTATATTGAACAACCCCCTAATGGAATCACAATAAGGCGATTCAACTCAAGAATAAGCGCAGAGTACTTGCAGCCAATCCTGCTAGGTTTGGGACAGAGATGAACTTGAATTTTTGGAGCAGACGACGCAATACGCCTAGATACCAGTGCGAGCATTCGGTGCAAGTTAGTGTTCACTTTGAGCTTTAATTGTTTGTAAAGTTAGAATGTGGCTGCAATGGACTTCGGTGACCACTCTCCAGAACAATCCTCCTCCAGAAAAATATCAGGTATGTCCCTACATCAAGAACCCAATTTTCTCCATTCCTTTATAAGCAGCTTTCAATCATTTATCTATCGGGTACGTCTGGATCAGATGGACCCAGGAGGTATGGTCGGCCATGAGCCCAGTTACTTGTCCTTAATTATAACAGAAAACCCAGCAAAGAGAACTAAAAAAGGGAACCACTCAAATGCCTAACCCCGAGTTAATGTAATACCATTTTCGAGACTAAGCACTGTTAGGAATGCATTTAACTTACCTAGTTTTATCACAGGTTTATCAGCCCAATACACACGAGTAATGATAGAAATGCTGTGATTGACTACACAGAGCACTATGGGATAAAGGCTAACAAGAATACATAATATAGTAAACCATGATGAGTTGAAGGACATACCAATTCCTGACGAAGCTTCTGATTTTGCTGTATAGCAGAAGCTTTCTCTTCAGTCAACTTGGAAAGCATGGACCATGCCTGAGCCAAAAAAATGAATAAAATTACAATGACAAGGTCGTGAACAACTAAACGTCAGTTTGATTTTAATGAAAAATTTGAAATACACTTGGTACATCTAACAAGTATGCGTTACGAATCTAGAGCACATGCTATTGTCAATTTGTACATTTCGCCAAACTATCACGCCTTTTATTCGGTTAAAGATCATGTTTGCCCTTGTATTTCGGTGATGACATGGGCTATGAGCGCATCTTTGTTTAGCTCAATTTCATGCAGGATATAAACTTCCCCTCGGTTCAAATAGTAATATCAGCCAACACTTTGGTTGGAGAAGTGCAGGCATTGCAAAGGTTCTAGTATCATTAGGCAATACGAAACCTAAGGCAATTAAAGGGTCCGGAATGTATGATTACAAGCACTGAAATTTTCTCAAAAACCATAAGACGTAGATAAACAGTAAAAACACCATCTATCTAACACTTTAAATTGACAAAATGAGAAGATTAAGTTATACAATAAATTACAATTAGAGGGCGTTTGGGATTGATTCTAGATCGGTCAAAACTGATTAAATTCAGATTAAATCAGATTTAAAGTGTTTGGCAAAAAAAGTAAAGTGATTAAATCTACTCTAATGAGCTCAAAACTGATTAAATCCATAATCCTCATTTTCTTGGATTGAGATTTAATGAGTTTCAGAGAATCAGGTTTGACCAAAGAAATTACCAACATATCCTCACATATAAAATGCTCCCTTTCAATTTGAATACACTACATGGTAATTTTGCCACACTAAACCAACTTTAATCTCTTTTTATCCAAACACCTTCAACAACTTCTAATCTGTTATGTTCAAAACGGATTAAAGTTGATTTTAGAAACTGATTTTGATTTAATTTTAATTCATTTTTGAGAATCAATCCCAAACGGCCTCTTATGTAATAACGGGACATGAATGTCCCTAATCGGATTTGTAATTCTAATAATATGCAAATTTTCCGTAACGAAATATAAGTATACAAATTTATTTGCATTGAAAACTATCCAATCATGAGCTACGTGCCATTTATTTCTGAATGGAGTGCCATAAAAGTTTTTGTACCCAGCGAAACCGCAATGATCACTTGATGCAAGAAGTTTGGCAGAGAAACAAAGTTCAATAGTCCTGGATTTTCCAAATTTGCTACCAAAAGGTTATTTTCCAAAATGACGAGCTTCACTCGAATTTTACGCATTTCAAAGTATCACTACGGATAAAAGTTTTATCTTACAGATCAGAGTGAGCCACACCATTTGGGAAACGAGTTTTTGATAGCTAAAAACTAAATAGATTTCTAAGGCACCTTGTCATTCAGAACTAACATCTCCGACACACGTTCACAGAACCTGGATAAAACTACACCTCGTGAAAATATGTGCATATGTTAGTCAGATGTCTGTTCAAACAAGCTTATGATACCTCACTACGAATCTTCAGCATTTATAAGATATATGCATATAGTGTGCCTTACACCAAGCATACATACGTATATATAAACTGAAGGCATGTGTCTATACTTATAGACATTACACTTCTGTTTGTGAGTGTGAATGTGCGCGCCTGCACGTCAGACAGAGAGCGAGAGAGAGAGAGAGGAGGGGGCCCGCCGGGGGGTGGGGGTGGGGTGAAGGGGTGAATATGAGACGGGAAGGTAACCAGCTAGCATGATAGAAACAAGGGACCAAAATTGCGTAACTCCATGCCAAAGATAGGAGATGTGGCCAATAAAGACACAGAGATGTAGAGCGAACAGGAATCCAGAAAATTATGTTGTAACCTCCTGTTCATAGCACTGAAACAACATCCAAGTCATCCAAAAATCTTAAACGCGTCGTGAAAATTTTCAATACTTTGGCATTCTTCGCTGTATCTCCTGATGAAATTAAATAAATGTATACTGCATTAAACTAGAATCCGGGTGAACTCAATTTGAAGTTTCGAAAAGGTAAATTAACATGAAGGGCTCTACGAAAAGGAGTACTAACAGAGGGCATAAGAAGAGCAACTTAGAAAGACTAGGAGGACAAAGGTACAAAAGGAAAATATTGTTTTGCTATCTTTGGTCCATTTTAAACGAGGGAGTATTTGTACAACAACATGGTGAAGAAGTGGAAAAGAGATTTAGGATTTCAATGACCATAAAGTAGAGAAGAGATTTAGGAGTTTTCTATGACCATAATACCCCTATCAAGTAGAAGAGAGAGTATATTAGGGCGGCACAAACCGTATTTGACGCTACAATTGTTGGAAATTAGTAGACTGACAAAAGCACATATGATGCATTAAAAATTGGGCCAAGCACGGTAAAGACACGCCGTATTGCCGAAACTGCAAAACTATTTGAAGCACAAAGAACGAAAGATTAAAAAAATGCATCGACGTAAGTGCACAAACCTACCTTGTATTGACGCCTTTGATGTATAAGATACTTGCTAAAATATAAAGTGATACAGTAAAACATCCACCCCGCTGGAAAACTGGCACCCAATAATGTCCATACAGAAATTTGCAGTCGCGAGCAATAGGTATTGTTATCTACATCAACTAGCCAATTTAAGGAAAGAATGACCAGCTATCATATTAGCGACATTGAGAGAATGTATCCACAAATAAAAGGTTTGAATGGTTTATAATCTTTCATGAAGGTAGGTATTGTTATCTACATCAACCAGCCAATTTAAGAAGAGAATGACCAACTATCATATTAGCGACATGGAGAGAATGTATCCACAAATAAAAGGTTTGAATGGTTTACAATCTTTCATGAAAGTAGTGGGTGCCACGATAATCTGACTCTGGTCAAGAACATATCCACCAAAACTGGTTTAAATGGTCTACGGCTATGTTCATGAAAGTGGTGCACGTAACAATAATCTGACCCCTTAAAGTGAACATCTAACGCGAGGGTTCACTAGAACAGTCAGCCGAGGAAAGACTCTAACAAGGATTTAGAGCTCGATATAATCTTGCAAAGAAAAACCTCCGAATGGATATGCTACTTTTCGAACAAACAAAATCAAGTTGAAAGAGAAATGATGGAAAGCAAACATGGATACTACCTATGTTCCATTTAATTACCTTTTGGTCTTCAGTTTAGTAATTATAGTTTTCACCTTTTTGGAAACTCTAGCTTTTTTCTTGTCTTCAAGATTTGTTATAAAAAAATTTCAATCCTTTTTCACATCCTTCCTGCTCATCAGCACCACCAACAGTGCCGCTGCCACTCCATCCCCATCACACCCCACCATCACCAACACTGCCACCATCACAGCCACCACCGTATACACCATCACCACCTCTACCTCTATCTCCACCGCAGACACCATATAACAACCACCAAGGCAGCACAAGGAAATCACATGCTCACAGCCATATGATATAAGACATTCGTGGTTAATACAGCTTTATTCTCCAATTCATTTTAGCAGCCACACCGCAAGTCTCAAGACTGTACTACAAATGTATACACCCTTAAAGACTTCAGTAGCATGTAGTGCATAGTAATGCATAGCGCCTTAACTTCATCGATCCTCCAACGTGTCAAATTGGACAAAATGGACACACCAAAACAACAAGGGCATAAAAAATAGAAAACTTTCAAGGAATTGCTTTGATCATAACAACATTTAGTGTATAAATACATGCAAGAAGAAGAAATTTTTTTCACCTCTGAGGATGAATGCTTCTCCTTGGGATCCTCCAATAATCTTGTTACCTGATATACATTAAACAGGAAGAATGCATCTCCAAGCATTACAAATTTTACCCCCAGTTAAAGACCAGAATACAATTTGGCAATCACTCACAGCATCTGGTAAAGAAGTAGTTTGGTTCCCATCTTCAGTCACAGATGCCCTCGGGGAAGAACCTTCTTCAGATCCTTCAGGGACAGGTGATGGAGGATTAGCAGGAACATAAACAACCCTCAGTTTGAACTCCTCAATAACCTTCCCATCCTCCTTATTAAACTACAAGACAAATGGGCATTTTAAATAAGGTCCAGTAACCCATATCCGAAAATGCAATCCTGAAAATGAAACAGAGATACACCGCAAAATTAACCCACCAGTTCCGGGGCTATGTCCTTATTACTCGTGCCATTAGGGGCAACAACACCCTGGAGCAGAAATTTGTCCTTGCACTGCGTATCTGGAGGTGCCTCTCTCTGGGCTTGCATTGTAACTACCCATGTCAAAAATTTTAAGCAAAATCAATACACCAAAAATAGAAACACAAATGATAATCATAACTATCTGCATCCAAAAATATGAGTCCTCCTAGAGTCTTTTAATAAAATCCTAAACATTGCTTCGGCTCACATAGTAACTAAAAGTGAAAAAAGCTTTCTCTGACTAGTCAAACAAAGTAATGTCAATGTTTCATTTTGCTAAAAAGCCAGGGGACAAAAACTTTTGGAAAGGGGGGTACTATAAACAAAATTATCAAATTGTACCTGTAACATTGCAAGAGGAACCCGGCAAGACAATACCGGTGTTAGGACGGACACAATACTTCTTAGGGTTGGTAGTTTTAACCTTTTCAAAAAACAATATTCATTTGTCAAACATCATATGCATAACAGCAGTAATAACGGCCAACCAAATCAAACATACATTCCGAAAAAGGAAAAAGGGCTACCTTGAAAGCAATATATTGATCAGTCTTGTTGGTTAATTGCATGGAGCAAGAACTCTGCTTCCTCAATTCAACTTTGAATGCACATGCAAGACAAACCCAGATTAAGAAACCAATAAACATATAGACAAAAAAAAAAAACAACAACCTTGTAGAATTAAGGCGAAGAAAACTAGAGCAAACGGGAAGCAGAAAGTGTGATCAAAGGAAAGAGATAAAGATTTTGAATAAATTATACAAAACCCAGATACAGAAAAAATTAAAGAAACAAGAATAAGAAATACACACATGGGAATTTAAGTTCTGAGGGATGGATGTTGAGAAAATCACCGGTACTCATGACTAATTTGGGGATAAATCAAGATTAAAGAAATTCTAGGGTTTTTCTTGGAATTGATGGAGGGAGGGAGCTTCTATTTCTATTTCTATTTCTATTTCTATACATTTATATATCTTCTGAGCTATTATTGTGATCTACTTATATTGTTCTGATTTTGTCTGGATTAGGTGTTAGTTTGAAATTTTGGTCCACTGTCCACGTCAGCTTTCTTCCGCTGGTAAATGCGGTTATGACCTAATTGCCCAAATGGCATCATCTTCGTTTTAATGTAAGTTCCCCGTTTTCCTTCCTTTGGGTACGAAGATCAAAAGGAAAGCTTACACCTTGTTTAGATTAGAAAGAGCTTTCTAATCTAAACAAGGTGAACGTGGTTAGAGCCTAATTCTCCAAATGGCATGATCTTCGTTTTCGTAAATCGCTTTTTCTTTTTCATTTTTTGGATATAAATAAAAAAAAATAGAAAGATTACACCTTATAGATCCACCTTTCTTACTAACACATCCACATAAGTTTTTATTTCTTGCTAACCAAAGGAAGGCGGCATGTCTATTTCCGTGACAACAACTCTCCATTACGAGGAACCGCCTTTCCATATGGATCACAAGTTAAATTACAGCTTATGATGCTTCCAATGCGTCAAAATTTGACACCTTTCAAGAGTCTTTTTTCCCCCGCACATTTCAAGCCCCCTTCCAAATTCTTAGTAGCTCAGCTCGGGAACTGTAAGATAAACCCTAAACCCCGTACAAGCCCCTATGAATCCAATTTCCACAATGATCTCTAATCAAACCCCTGGCTATAGCTCTTCCCATCTCATGTAGTGATGACCCATCTGCATTCACTTAAACCCACCCCACCAAGGGTGACATGTAAAAGCAAGCATATCTACTCCATTATGGAGACTGATAAGAGAGACATTTGTGTAGCTTCGTGTGATTCTCATACTCGTTTTATGATGAACGTAAATATGTGCTGAGGTACATTACTCTCTGAGTAAATCACCAAAGCCGCAAAATCTTTAAAAGATTTAAACTTCAGGCTCGAACCTAAAATTGTACCTCCTATTGTCTGTAGATTCGAGTGCATCCATCCTTTTATGTCCACGGGGAAAAAGGTACTTCAGTTAATGTCTTCCATATGATAACCGCGTGATCACATTCCCTCAATGCATGAACGGAAGACTACAAAGCTTAATGACATGACGAGCAGAGATCGACACCATTTAAGTGCATTTGTAAGAAGTCGATCACGTCTCACTAGCCAGAGGAAGTATTTGGGCCTAAGTTGTTCCTGCCTAGTGCAGAATTTGCTCCTGCCAGGCTTAGGAAGTGATTCATCATATGCATAGTCTCAGCCTTTTATGCCAACTTCGTCATAAACGACCACTCTCGGTTTCCTTCCACATGGATCTATCTTGATAATCATCTCTTTGAAGAACCATAATAATGGTGCATACTTTAGTTTAACATCATACGGGATAAGTTGGTCCAAACAATCACATAATCACAGTCACAATCCCCAACTTCATGCTTCCAACCGTCCATAACTGAGTATCTTCAAAGCAAGATGGAGGCAGTTTTATAGTAAAATTGAGCAACAATTTCTCGTAAAGTCATGGTCTTATCCAGAACTTTATGGAATGCCCGTTCCCGGTTTTCCAACCAAGACCTCCACGCACAATATAGTTTTTGTTATTTATAATAAGCCAGCCGTAAGATACATTAGAATTAAGTTGAGTCCCATCATGCAATATACAATACAAGAAAAGACGTTTTTTGCGACGGACTTTTAGCGGCGGAAAGATCTTTAAGCGACGGAATGTCCCGTCCTTAAAAGTCTGTCGATAAAAATTTTTAACGACGGAAAAAGCGGTCGATAAAAGTATGTGCCGACGGGATTTTAGCAACGAAAGAGCCGTCACTAAAAAATATTTAGAAAATTTATTTTTTTCTAGGGATTTTTAAATTTTTTTAAGAAACGGAATGAGACCGTCACTAAAATTTCCGTCTGTAAAAGTCTTTAAAATAAGACCTTTATCGACGGACCTTTAGCGACGGTCCCATTTTGTCGCTAAAAGTCCTCCATTTAAACAAACAGATCTGGTTTATTTCTCTCTCCCCGTTCTCTCTCTGAAAATCTTATCTCTCACCCACCAGCGTTCTCCCCTTTGGTGACCCCCCTTTACGGTGACGCACCTCTGGCGACTCCCCCGTCCCCCCCCCCCCCACGCCGCGCCACCAAGCTCTGCACTGTCACTGCGCCACTAAGCACTCCAGCGCCGTTGCGCCACCAACGTCGCTGCCACCGCACCCACCTCGAGATCTGTACGTCCACTGTATTAATTTCGTTTAATGCATGTTTTGTTTGGTTTTTATATTATTAAAATTTTAAAATATCAATTTGCATTCTTTGTAATCGACAGTCTTCAATGATTTTTCGTGTTGTTGTGTGTCTGTTTGTGTGCGGTGCGGGGTGGGAGGGAAAGGGTGGTTCTCATGCATGTCATATGAGACATGATGTATAAAGTGAGCCTTAGACCAGAAGTGTAATTCTGTAATTCTGCATGTCATATTTTCTTTATTCACCAAGTATTTCGATCTGTAATTCTGTGGATGCTGACTTCCACCTATGTTCCTTTGGTTTTCCTTCCCACTTAGCAGTTAGCAACACCAATCTTATGTCTTCTAGCATTACATTGACATTTACAAAAACGAGGTGTTCAAATCGTAGCAAGCATGTTTTCTCATGCTTGCACTGAGACAAGCTAGGATTTTAGTAGCATTAGATTATCAGATCATGTGAACAGAAATCAAATAAGAGATAGATATCTAGTTGAAGTGTTTTTCACATTCTTATTCGAAAAATGTTTGTTGCCCCAACCATCTCTAACTGCAATATATTTTCCATTTTTTATTTTGTTTTTCATTAATCTTTTTGTCTTCCTCTTGACATTATTTCTTGGACTAATCTAAAAGTGTCTGATTTTCTCGTGATCCATGGTAGTGAATACTCAGTCCTTCTCACTGGTCAGACTTTTTTTGGTGGGAACTTACTGCTCAGAGAACTTAAGTCAGTAGCTCTTTAGAAGGTATCACTTTCCTTTTTCTGGTCTTTGGTTCACTGTTGTATGCATTTATTGTTGTGGTAATTTGTTCACCTGCCCTTCTGAATGCATATAGTTCATGGACTAGATATCTGATCAAGTTAGTTATTGATTCCTTCCTTTGGGCAGAATGTTGTCCCTTGGATTCTTACTTTTCTATGAAGTATAGTTTTCTAATCGTTGTTTCTCTTCAGAAGACATGGACCTTTTATTCCATTATTATTCCTTTACATGCTTTGCCTTTCCGTCTTGGTCATGGAATCAAAGTAATTCTTATTCTATACAAGTAGAGGATAAAATGGAAAGTAAGAAAGAAAAAATTGTAGCCATGGTGGTCAGTGAGTCCAATTAATGTACGTGCATTTGACATCTTAATTTCTTTCTTAAATCTATCAAAAGTCATCTAATATAACTCGTAGGTGTCCTTGCCCAACCCCTTTACCCCTCTCCTCATCCCACAACCCCCAAGTGACAGCCAAATTTGCATAATTTATATACTTTAGGCTAGTGAAAATTGTTTTAAGCATAATTTATTCGATGGTTATTCTGACAGAGAACAACTAATGGCTCCCTCACGAAAAATGTGCAACTTGATCGAATAACACTGGCCTTGCCTTGGGCAGGCATGTAACTATCACACTGCCATGATGCCTGCCCAATATCAATTAAATGCATTTTGGTCAAGACGCTTCATTCTTAATTTCATTTTTAATATCAATTAGATCTTTAAAATATCAATTTTTATTCTTAATTTCAATAGAGACTCTTTATTCTTTGTAATCGACAATACTAATTGTTAGATTTCTTTATATCAATTTTTATTCTTTATATAATTTTGTTAACTGTGCATTAATGAGCATTTGAGAATTGAAATTGTTGACTGTGCATTACGCATTTGAGAATTGAGATTGTTGATGGAGGATCGGACCCAATTAGATTGAGATATATATGATTTAGTTGAATGGTGGGTTGTTGAAATTATGTTAATTAGGTTAACGCGATATTTTTAGCATTCCCTAAGGTGAACTAGCCGTAATTAGTCCTAACTGCACCTCTCTGGACTGGCCAAAAGTAGGGCATTCATGTCTAGCCTAAGAATATCTAGGTTGAAACAATTCTTTGAGGCCTGACACCGGGTCAACCCCGAATTGAAGATCTTAAGGAAATGAAACAATGATCGACGATATTACCAAATTCTTGGATGAGATAGGAAGTGAAACCTATTATACGTATTCCAAGAAAGACACCTCACTTGTAGCTCAATAACCAGAATGTTTTTCTCCTGAAAACAGTTAGGAATAAACCAAAGGTCAACCTTCCCAAAAGGGTCAATAAAAATTCCAAGCATGAATAAAACGAGGCTAATAGAGAATGATACAACAATATGGTAACCTCAGGACAAGACACTAACGTAACCCATTTATAGAACAATACTTTCCCCCTGTAGTAATAAGCAAACCACACACCAAGCAAACACAACTCTTCCTTGAGACAGAGAAAGGGGAGGAACAACAGAAACAGAATAGTTACTTCCACAGAAAAATAGAGAATTGAAAAATAAAATAGAACGCACATCAACATGGACTTCACTGGATTAAACTCCGCGTCGGGTATTTGTAAAACTGAACTCCCTGGCACAACTAGAAATTTATTTTGCATCTGTAAACTCTTATTAAACCTTAATTAGATTAATTAAACCCTAACTAAACCCTGATTAACCCTAATGAACCCAATTAGCTTTAATTGAGTATAGTTAGCCTAATTAATCATAATTAACCCTAATAATTCAATTAACCCTAATTAGCCTTAATTAGTCCTAATCAGCACAATAAAGCCTAATCAACCCTAATTAGCCCTAATTACTCCTAATTAACACTAATTAGCCCTAACATATCTTATTAAACCCTAAATCCTAAACTAAACCCTAATTAACCCTAGTTAACCCCTAACATCTTGAAATAACCTTAATTAAACCTAATTACATACTAATGACTGCACCAACCCTAATTACCCTACTTAACCCTAATACATCCCTAATTTATCCTAATAAGCCCTTGTAAATCCCATAATTAATCCATATTGCACAGAGATAGTTCAATTACTCATTATTTATAAACCCTGCATTACGAATATTCATTGTTATTGTGCAAAGTCCATTGGCAACGAGATGGTTCAACTCGTTGCCAATAAATTTTATTTAAAATGGAATTGGTAATATATGTAATGATCTTTTTACGATTTTGATATTTTGAAAAGATTCTTGCATATGTTACCAATTTCTGAACTCGTGCATGCATAAAAACCCTTAGTTCCTGTTCAAATGTACTCATTACAAAGTAATGCTTTGTAATGAGCTTTTGGATGTCCAGTTTGAACAATTTGGAAAAGCTAAGTATTTATAAAACAGTGTATTGACTCATGTTATGTGTTCTATGTCATGGATATTTGGTACACGTTCTCATGTGTTTCTCCGGGTGCATATAGATTTGGTGTTCTAATATCCGTCAAACCTTGCAAGGCAAGATTAGATGAATGTTAGAATACTTAATCGATGTCGTGTACTTGGAAAAATGCGGGGAGGTATTGTCGAATTTTCCGCAGACATAAGACTAAGCATGAGTTCTTCACTGTTTTATAAACATATGCTTTTCTGAATGGGATAGGACCACTACCTATTTGAGAACGGAGGGGATATATATAGACATGTTGTTACATGCATGCATTCGTATTTACATCGAACCGGCCTAATTATTGGTCATAATTGAAGGTGGTATAAAATACGTTATCTCGGTCGTCATGTCGGTCGATCGAAGTTGGATGAAAGGAAGAAAGCTGATAATTTTGAGGATCGCGTTGATGAATTTCTCTACTTCGCTTACGCGCAACATACACATATTGACTTTGATAAGATAAGGTGTTCGTGCGGTAGATGTGAGTTTCTGCATTAGAAAAAAAAGATTTGAAGTAAAATGGCATCTTCGTCGGTACGATTTTATGGGTGGATACACAAGGTGGACGCAGCACAGGGAAACAATAGTATTATCGTCCAACCCGGCTGGTCAATCTGAAGTTAGGGAGGAGGCACGGTATGATTATCAAGATATGATTATGGATGTTGGGCATGCTAATGTTAACTGGGGTGACGACCGTGGTGATGACAGTCCCTAACAGCCAAACGAGGGGGCTCATCAGTTTTATGAGTTGTAGAGAGACGCGAAAAAGTCGTTGTGGGATGAAACTCTGAAACACACACGGCTGTCTATGATTAGTAGGTTATTACAGTTGAAATCAGACCACGGGCTGAGTGAGAAAGGATTTAATGAGTTTGTTACCTTAATCAAAGAAAATTTGCCCAAAAGTGAAAAGCTACCCCCGTCATACTATGACGCGAAGAAGATGATGAGGAAACTTGGGTTGAGCTATGAGCGGATAGATGCGTGCAATAACGATTGTGTATTGTCGTGGAAAGAGAATAAGGACTTGTCACGGTATTCAGTATGTGATCATTCGAGGTACAAACCGGACAAAGGGAAGAAGAAAAACATTGCATGGAAGATATTACGATATTTTTCAATCACACCAAGGCTTCAGAGAATGTACTACTCCTCCAATACGGCTGAACATATGAGGGCTCACTATGAGACTCGTAGCAACGATGTCGATGTGCTGACACACCCAGCTAATGGAGAAGCATGGAAGGAGTTTGACCACAGCATCCAATCTTTGCTCAGGAAGTTCAGAATGTTAGACTTGGTCTGGCAACCGATAGATTCAACCCTTTCAGTCAGTCTAGAATGCCTTACTCCACATGCCCTATTATTATTGTCTCGTACAACCTTCCACCAGACATTTGCATGAAGAAGTTGTATATATTTTTGTTGTTGCTTATTCTGGGGCTGAAGAGTCCCGGCAAGGACATAGATGTGTATTTAAGGCCGTTGATTGATGAGTTAAAACAGTTATGGAATCACGAAGTCAAAACATATGATGCATCCCTTAAACAGAACTTTTCAGATGAAGGCTGCTTTAATGTGGACTATACATGATTTTCCCATGTTGGGAATGACGTGTGGCTAGAGCACACATGGGAAGCTAGCATACCCTGCTTGTATGGGCATGAACCCCAGTCATACGTTAAAGCACGGCGGGAAGCCCTCGTGGTTCGGATGTCATTGAAAGCTTTTGCCACCGGACCATCAGTTTCGTAGGCAGAAGAATAAATTCGACAAGACAATAGGGCATGAAGTTTTCACACTGGACTACCTATCTAGTGAAGAAGTGCTCTCACACCTAGAGGCACTTGATATTGACATACCATATGGCAAAGGTGTACCAGATCAGAAGATTCCAGGGTACGAGAAAGAGCACAACTGAAGGAAGCATTGTATTTTCTGGGAGTTAGCCTACAGGAGGACACTCATTATCCAAAACAACATGGATGTGATGCACATTGAGAAGAATGTTTTTGATAATGTGTTCATCACAGTGATGAATGTCAAGGGAAAATTGAAAGATCACCTTAAAGTGAGAAAGGATCTACAACAATTGGGTGTACGCCGTGAATTGCATTCTCAGACAGTCAGCGGGAGAATGATACTTCCAAAAGCACCTAACTGTCTAGATAAGAAACAAGTGAAGAAGGTCTGTCAGTGGGTTAAGAATTTAAAGCTTCTGGATAGATTTGCATCTAACATATCTCGTTGTTGCAATGTATCGGAATGCAAGTTTCAAGGGATGAAGAGTCACGACTGCCACGTATTCATGGAGAGATTCATTCATATTGCCTTCCGAGGACTGTTGCCACGGGTTGTATGCGAGACTTTGACTGAATTATCTTATTTCTTTCAAGATATATGTTCTTCTACGATCCGGGTGAGTAACATGGAGATGCTTAAGAAGAACAATGTGGTGACGATTTGCAAGCTAGAGAAAATCTTCCCACCTTCATTCTGTGATTCAATGGAGCATCTGCCTGTTCACTTGGCATATGAAGCTAAGATGGGCAGACATGTGCAATATCGGTGGATGTATCCCTTTGATAGGTAATCCTTGAATTGTTATAGTTGTTTGTTTACACTAAATGCAAAACCTATTAGCATAGGTATCCACCTAACTCGATTCGCTAAACTTCTAGGTTCATGTTGCATTTAGAGAAAAAAAAAGTCTGTAATAAAGCTCAGGTTGAGGGCTCGATTGCGGAAGCTTACGTAATGGAAGAGCTTGTAAACTTTTGTAGCCAATATTTCGGGCCTGATGTTGATACAAGGTTAAATCAACTAGGCCCAAATGAGCCCGGATCAAGCACAAATTTGGAAGGGCAATTGTCAATATTCAAGCAGTCAGGTAGTCCGTTTGGCTGAACCTATACTCGATGGCTAACGGATGAAGAGTACAGTGCTACAACAATATATGTCCTTCTAAATTGTGATGAAGTTTCAGCATTCGTTGAGTAAGTTAATGTCTTAATTAAAAAAAATTGTTGTACGTAATTGAAAATGTGTGATAAGCGAGTGAACTATATTGGCTTGCAATGAGTTCGATGCGGAATCTTTAATCACTGATCACGCTGGACTTGAATCTCATCGAAAATCACAATTTGTACAGTGGTTCAAAAGGGGTATAAGTTTTTAACGAAATTATATTATGTGTTATATACAGTTAAGTGTCCAATTAGTATACTGATTTATCCTTAATTTTTACCGTCATCTACAATAGGTTCATTCACTGGATAGACCAGTAGCCTCCTGCTTGAAATTACTAGCTCAAGGCCCTAATAAATAAGCATCTTGTCATGGAGGATATATCATCAACGGGTTTACATTTAACGTAAAAGATAATGACCGAACAAAACAAACTCAAAAGAGTAGAGTCTTGGTCAACGGCGACTATTATGACAAGAATTGCATGAACTTTTATGGAGAGCTAGATGAGATTGTTGAGCTAACATATTTGGGTTCCAAAAATTGCCTGGTAGTGTTCAAGTGTACATGGTTTGATATCACATGCAGTAGAGGAATCCGAGTTAGTTCTCAAAGGATTGTAGATGTCAATGTCAAGTAGAAACTTGCATCAGACAAGACGTTTGTGTTTGCTAGTCAAGCTGCACAAGTCTTTTACGCAGAGGACGTCGCAAATCCCAAATCTCATTGGTATACAGTTATCAAGTCCAAGAAATTGCCTGTGACATATGAAAGTGAGCTAGATACCTTTCAAGCCGACCAATCACTTGTCTTGTTACCTATTGAGGTGAACAATGAGGAGGACGATCTTTTTCTTCCAACAACACTTCATGCTGGAGAAGAAGTCGTAAATGATGATGCGGAAGACATGAAAAGTGTTGAAGATGATGTGACTGAGTCTACTGATGAAGAGGATGAATTAGAATGAATTAGAAGATGAAGAGGTCGACGAGTCCCACGAAGAAGAGGATGATGAGTCTAGCGATGAAGATGATAATGATTCCCAAACTGAAAATGATTGACTTGTACTGTTGTAACACCTCAAAAAATATGTAGAAACATTTTAGTACTTGGTTTATATTGTGTTTATATACTCAGTTTATATATATATATTTGGTATTTTTTCTGCAAAATTATTGTTTTTAATGTGTTAATTTCTTTGCAATTTATCTATACGAAGTCAGTTATGGATAGAATACGGGTTATTCATGGCCGGGGGTGGACGCCGAACTATCTCCTCCCCGGTGGGTCCTACCTCGTCATTGCCCACTGATGATGAGGCACAGAGTGCTCGCGTACAGCAAACGGGGCCCCAGCTCCAGCCCTAGCCCCAGCCCCAACCCCAGCCGTCGCCCCAGCCCGACATCGATTCCTTTCACACGTGCGCTGATTCTCCTTCTTATGTGGGTTCGACCTCAGGTATAGTTGATTACAGTGTTTAGTCAATTTTTGCTAGCCTTATATTTAAATTCTATTTGAACTGTATTAATGTCGGTTATTTGTAGGATCTCGACGAGGCCATGGCCTGACACGCAGGGTACGCATCGACCCCCAGCATAAATAGAGAGTTACGCTCACCCAAGAGGGCCAGTAAATAAAAAATCACATCACGCCTTATATTTAAATTTTTGGGTGTCTTAATTTATATTTGAACTGTATTAATATATTTATTTACTTCTTTGGCAGGATCCTGAAAAATCAGGCGAGGACGAAGATCGGTGTTCTTGTGAAGGGTCGATTCTTCGAGCCACGACTATACTGGAAAGACTGGGATACCAGGACGAGGGAGTCCCTATGGAAGGAGTGGCTGGTACGGTTAACCCGATATTTTTTGCGATAATATTTGTTTAATTAGAATTTATTATTTAAACTAATTTGTGTAATTGAATGCCTTACAGGAGAGGTTCACGTTTGACTCGCCTGATCAGCAGGCGCTTGGCCGGCAGACCTTTTTTGCCATCGGCAAGAATTACCATCGATGGTTGCACGACGCAAGGGACCGAATGAAGAAGATGCTGCCTTAGGGTGCCCCAATGATGGAGATGAAGAGATATCCCCCGCATTGGATATCTCCAACTGTATGAGGGCAGATGATTGACCAGTGGGTTGCGGATCAAGGCTGGGACACCAAGTGTAAGATCTGGGCCAAGAACAGATAGAACAAAGATTCGAAGCACACAGGGGGGTCGGTGGCACACGATGTCATCTGACACCTGAATGCGGTCCAACACCCGGACCTGGAGAAGGATGAGATCGTAGCTCTGACGTATAATCTTGCAGAAAAAGGACAAGGACGAGGCTCACCGGGCGGGCGACTATGTTTCAGATATTGCCCGGCGAATCGATGTAAGTTCGAGTGAACTTGTAACTACCCGGTCCACGGCCCACCACAGGGCAATGCCTCCCTCAAAAAGGCTAGCCAAATAGGTACTTATGAATTCCTTTGCAAGGTCTTCTAAGGGTTATCTCATACTATTCCACATCCAATGTGGGATATTACAATCTCCCATCCTTACCTTAGCGTCCTCGCTAAGGCTCGATCACACATAGCCCAGAAATCTTCCTCTCTAACCAATGTGGGATATACCCAGCTCACCCTTCGTTGCCCCAACAATCCTCTTGATGTGGGATATACCCGGGCTTGCCTTCGTTTCCCCCAACCATCGGTAACCCGACTGGATATCCCAGCTCGAGCTTTCGAGAGTCGGCTCTGATACCATCTGTAACGACCCGGTCCACAGCCCCACCACAAGGCAATGCCTCCCTCAAAAGGGCTAGCCAAGTAGGTACTTATGACTTCCTTGGCAAGGTCTTATAAGGGTCATCTCATAATATTCCACATCCGATGTGGGATATTACAGAACTTGTTTAATTCGTTAGTTTTTTGTCTTTCTATTCAATGTTTGTTGTGTTAATGTCCTAACATATTATCTTTAAATCACTATTTTTGCAGGCCTCGTATGAACAACTTAGGGGGTACGAGCAGCAGTCCAGATAGCCATCAGCGTCCACTAGTACGGGTGTGAGTACTAGGGCATTAAAGCAATGGCTGGATACACCAAAGGTCGTCAATCGGCCGAAAGGCCGCATACGCGGCCTGCCGAGCACGATTGTACGTGTTGTGGTTGGAGTGTCCCCACCCCCAGCTGCCCCTCCACAGACACCAGTTGTGCAGCGTCTATTGGATGCGGAGGAGATCCAACTCATTGCTACGATGGTGTTGAGGGTGATCAGGGAACAGGATCAGTAGGGCACTGTTGCTGGACATGCCGAGCCGGCTCCAGAGCAGCAGGATCCAGATCCGGGACTCGACAACTCCGATGAGCCCCCTCTTGTACCCTCCTAGCTTGTACCCCCTCCTGACTTGTACTCTTCTCCCCTCCCCTAACCGGTTGTATCCAGTTCCCGGCTTGAACATTTTATTTTTCATTAGAGTAAACATTTTTTTAAGTTATATATAGTTGTTTTGTGTCCGTTGTAGGGTTAAATAATTGTTGATCGATCAGCAATTATTTAACCCTAATGTGCATTTTGGGGATTGTGACTTGTTGTTGAGGCTTAATTTTTTTATTACAAGTTTGGGCATTAAAAAAATTATTATAAAAAAAATTAACTTTTAGTGACGGATTAATTCCTTCGCTAAAGAGTATACTAATTCTAAGCTTTTAAAGATGGAATGTTTTGTTGTTAAAAAGGACATTTAGCGACGGATATTTCGTTGCTAAATATTTACCGATTAAATTATTTTTAGAAAAAAAAAGAAATTAAAATACGTAAAATACAATTAGTGACGAAAATTCCGTCGCTAATGTATAAAAAACCGTCGCAGAAAGTTCAATATTAGCAGATGAATTTTTGAGATTCCGTTGCAAAAATTTTAGTTACGAACTTTTATACGAGGGACTTTTAGCGACAGAATGTAGGCCTTTGGCGATTGATTTTTTCGTAGCCAAAAGTCTTATTTCTTGTAGTGATACTTGATCCTCAACATTTGGACCTATTAGTGTTCGCCCATTTATGACACACTTCCCAATTATTTTCATATAAACTGGATTAACATCCAACAAATATAAAGACCATCGCAGTACAATATTTATCTTTAGAAATTTGATCCATGTAACTATCATAATTCTCTTTTGGTTAGTTGTTTCTCCCTAGACAAATCTTGTAGTTTCAGTTTGCTAAATTTGAAAAGTCCAAAGATCACCCTCCCACCCTATCTACAAGCTATTCTTTTCATATTACGCCATATAGAGAGACGACGGCTCCTTACGGGGTCCACGATTCAGTTTGTGTTCTGTGTCACCAGGAAAAATTGGAATCTTTCTAACACGCATTCGATCAAGAAAGATTCTTTGATTTTCCATTTGGCACATCGATCTCAGGATTATAATAGACTACATTGTATATGTTAAAAATGCAGACATAACAAACTTAACAAATGCAACAAGCCTTGACAAACAAATAGACAAAAAGCTATCCAACCCAATAAATGCCTATATGCCTTCTCTAAAATATATTTAACCATTCACGGGGTGAAGGAATGCCCATGTACTTTCCCAGGTCATTGATGACGGAACACTGCACGTCAAGTTTATTGCTATAGCCATGCAACAAGATATGGGGGATATATACTGAGCTTAAACTTGCTAAGACTTGTGTTCTACCCTGTAGCCAAATGAAATGATTTCACGATCTCATATACGATGATTGCTTGGTTCACAAGGCTTCGACAAAAAATGATAAATAATCCACCAAAAAGGGTGAGATGGTTGAATCTCGTCTAATTGACTCGACAGACTTTCAATACAGATAGGCTAGGTGATAATCGATCACCCTACCTAATGCCCTAGGATGGAGAGAAAGATTCAACATGTTTGCCATTAAGAACCAAGAAAATTTTATTTGTTGTAAAGTAGCTTAAAGCGAGACATCCACTTTGAACACAAATTTAAACTTGCCAATGTATCTTCAAAATTTTCCTAATTAACTTTTTTATGAGCTTTCTCTAAATTAATTTTAGTAGTGTATACACCATTTCCTTCCTTCCATATTTTTTGAACATTCGCAACCATTCTTGAACTATCAAAATATCGTCATTTTCTTACCATTCCAGAGTGAAGATACAGTACGTTGGTTCAATTCACTTCCACAAAAGTGGTCATAATCGATGAATCACTATTTAAAGACAATTTGGTAGACACATTGCATAAAAGGATCAACCTAAAGAAAGATTATAACTTTAAATGATTCTACTTTGGAAATAAGATAGATGAGGTGTCTATAATACCCTGTAGAAGAGCCCCATTTTGATTTACTTCTTGAACCTTAGAAAAAAGGGATGTGCCCACTGTGTCCGGTGACATTAATAAACACTGGCTATGTTGACGCTTCATGCTATAAAAATTGGTTCTAACTTCATGGTGAGAAATAGATACCATTAATGTCTCTCAACCAGATTAAGCAATATTTGAAAATCCTTAGAGTCTGTTTGGAACCATGGACTTGATGGGATTTGGAATTGAAATTATAACTTCACTTGTTTGGAACCATTAAAACTGGATTTGGAATGGAATTCCATGGGATTTCATTATTTTTTTTAACGTATTGAAATCCAACCAAAAGAGATCGAATTTGATGGGATATGTTTATCAAAAACTATCTAAAACTAGAATTTCCTTAACTACCCTTGAAGACTCCTGTTGATTTTTGTGACACCCTTAACCCAGGTGACATCACCGGGCTGAGTTATCAATCATAATCACATTTTAAAACCATGTGTTGAATACAGAGCAACTACATTCTCATACTCATACATCATTGATAGACGTTCCAAATTGCGTCCTTACAAAAATTTTCTTATAAACATACATCATACTGCAGCGGCGACTTTCAAGTCTTAAAACAACATAAATGTTTACAACCTAATATACGACTGCAGTCGAAGGACTTTTAACAACCTATCTCGCAACTCAATCTTTATCCCACCATTCCTAGCTGGTCTTACCTCACACAACCGATCCACTTGTTTAACTTTTCTAGCTTGTTTCTTTTTCCTTTCTAGAAGGTTCTCCTTGATCGACCTTATAGCCTGCACAATACAACATAAGGAATGAGCGCAAATCACCCAGTAAAGACAACACGAGGAGTATCGTGTACAAATGATTCAAGTGACTCGGAGGAATAATAATCATCTCAACGATAGAAATGAATTAAGAGTTCTAATAAATTTTCGACATCAGCATAATTGTCAAATGATAATTTTTCTTTCGTTAGACCGAGTGGCTTCAAGGCCCAACAGAACGGCATTACTGCCACCTCCTCATGGACTGGACTGACTGACCGACTGGCTATACAAGTGGACCCAAAATCCAAGGTCGTAAAGGCAAACATCATTGAATATACAAAATCATTAAAATCATCAACATCAAAAGAAAATCAAATACAATGCACATGGACACGACGGACAGGACTCGACCAGACACGACAGATTATGCTCGAGCGACATTCATCCTCTTTGTCCAGTGATCATAATTCATAGGCCATCCTCCTCATATTGATGTACGGGATGTTCATCTCAGTCTCAAGTAAATAAAAGAGACACTGTCAACAAGCATGAAACTCATTTAGAGTGCTTTCCCTAACCACGTTACAGCCAAGTAACAAGACTTCATCAACGAGGCGGACTAAGGGAAAATTTATTCCGCCTTATGTCCTTAACAACACAGCTTAACAAGGAATACCGGATCAGAAGATCAACCGGTGTTTAGACTTAACAACAAGAGTACAACGTAACATCATCAACAGGGCGAACTTGGGAGAAGATCACCGCAAGCCCTCAACAACGTTCTTACAT